>PVLA01009041.1:0-80524 GCA_004027455.1 Hydrochoerus hydrochaeris
CATTATTATTATTTTTTACACTAGAGAGACAATGTGATATTTACTAATGTGAGTCTTGTTTATTTTACTAATGAGGATATTCTCTAGTTGCCTCCATTTACCAATAAAGGCCTCAAGATCATCCTTTTTATAGCTGAGTAATATTCCATTGTATAAAAATGCCACATCTTTTTCATCCATTCTGCAGTTGATGGGCATTTGGTTGTTTCCAAGATTTAGCTATCACAAATTGTTCTGCTATGAACATGGATGCACATATATTACTGTGACATGACATTTTTAATTTTTCTGGGAAAATACCCAGGAGGGGAATACCTGGATTGAATGGAACTTCCAATCCTAGTTTTTTGAGGAATCTCCATACTGATCTCCACAGTGGTTGCACCAGTCTGCACTTCCACCAATAGTGGAGAAGTGTTCCTTTTTCCCCGCAGCCTCGCCAACATTTGTTATCAGTTGAATTCTTGACAGCAGTTATTCTTTCTGGGGTAAAATGAAATCTCAATGATGTTTTAATTTGCATTTCTTGAATGACCAGTGATGCTGAAAATTTCTTCATGTATTTATTTGCCATTTTTATATCTTCATCTGAGAACTGTGTGTTCATCTCAGATGCCCATTTTTGGAGAGTGTCTTTGAATTTGGGGGGCTTGATATTTTTCAGTTCTTTATATGTTCTGGATATAAATCCTTTGTCTGAGGGATTGTTGGCTAAAATTCTTTCCCATTCTGTGGGTTTTCTTTTCACTTTGTTGGTGATTTCTTTTGAGGTACAAAATCTTTTTAGTAATATGAGATCTCAGTTGTTGATTCTTTGAAGTTGCAGTTTGCACTTTATTCATGAATTCTTCCCTACCCCTATGTCTCCAAGATTTCTACCTACTTAGTGCTACATTAGATTTAGTGTTTCTGTTTTAATATTTAGATCCTTGATCCATTTTTTACTTTAGTTTAGTGCATGGTGATAGGCATGTGTATATTTTCAGTCTTTGGCATATGGAAGGCCAATTTTTCCAACACCATTTATTAAAGAGGTTATCTTTTTTCCAGTGAACATGTTTAGCTCCTTTGTCAAATATAAAGTGGCTGGGTGTCTTTGTAGTTGTGCTTACATCTTCTAATCTGTTCCATTGATCCTCAGGTCTATTTCTTTGCCAGTACCATGCTGATTTTATCACTGTGGCTTTGTAGTATTGTTTAAAGTCAGGAATTGAGATGCCTCCTGTCTTGCCCTTGTTGCCCAGAATTACCTTTGCTATTCTAGGTTTCTTCTGTTTCCAAATTAATTTTAGAAACATTTTCTCTAGATCTGTAATGTATGTTGATGGTATTTTGATTGGGATTCCATTAAATCTGTATAACAGTTTTGGGAGTGTGGCCATTTTCACAGTGTTGGTTCTTCCTAACCAAGAGCAAGTTATATATTTCCATTTTCTAATATCTTCTTCAATCTCCTTTTTTAGAGTAGTATAATTTTCAGCATATAGGTCTTTTACATTTTGGTTAGGTTGATTCCTAGGTATTTCATTTTTTAGATGTTATTGTGAAAGGTGATATTTCCATAATTTCTCTCTTGGTGAGTTTTTTGTTTGTGTACAGGAATGCTATTGATTTTTGAGTGCTGACTTTGTATCCAGCTACACTGCTGAATTTGTTTATTACCTCTAGTAGTCTTTTAATGGAGTTTTGGGGGTCTTCTATGTAGAATATCATGTCACCTGAAAATAATGCTAATTTAAATTCTTTTCCTGTTTTTATGCCTTTTATTTCTCCCTTTTTCTGATTGCTCTGGCTAATATTTCCAGAACTATATTGAATAGGAGTGGTGACAGTGGACATCCTTGTCTTGTTCCTGATTTTAGAGTGAAGGCTTTCAGTTTTTGTCCATTAAGTATAATGTTGGCAGTTGGGTTGTCATAGATGGCCTTTATGAGACTGAGGTACATACCTTCTATTCCGAGTTTCTGTAGGGTTTTTATCATGAAAAGGTGTTGGGCTTTATTGAAAGCTTTTTCTGCATCTATTGAGATGATCATGTGATTTTTATTTTTGGCTCTGTTGATGTGGTGTATTACATTTATTGATTTGTGTATGTTGAACCATCCCTGCATTCCTGAAATAAATCCCACTTGGTCATGGTGTATAATCTTCTTAATGATTTGCTGCATTCTATTTGCCAATATTTTATTAAGAATCTTTGCATCAATGTTCATTAGTGAGATTGGTCTATAGTTCTCCTTTTTGTTTGGGTCTTTCTCTGGTTTTGGTATCAGAATGATACTTGCATCCAAGAATGAATTAGGGAGGATTGCTTTTCTTTCAATTTCACTGAAGAGTTTAAGGAGTATTGGCATTAAATCTTCTCTAAATTTTTTATAGAATTCAGCTATGAATCCATCAGGACCTGGGCTTTCTTGATTGGTAAGTTTTTAAGTAAGTTTTTGATTTCAATAGCTGATATTGGGTTGTTCAAAATTGCTATTTCTTCTTGGTTGAGCTTTGATAGTTCATGTGTTCCTAGAAATCTGTCCATTTCCTCTGTGTTTTCCACTCTATGTGAGTACAGATTTTCAAAGTAGCTGTTCATGATCTTTTGAATTTCCATGAGATCTGTAGTAATTTCCTTCTTTTCAGTCCTTATTGCATGGATTTGAGTTTTTTTCTTTCTTTTTCTTGAAAAAGTTGGCTAGTGGTTTATTAATTTTTTATTCTCTCAAAAAACCAGCTTTTTGATTCATTAATTCTTTGTATTTTTTGTTTCAATTGCATTAATTTCTGCTCTAATCTTTACAATTTCCTCTCTTCTATGAGCTTTGAGTTTGACTTACTCTTCCTTTTCTAGCAGCTTGAGATGCAGCATTAGGTTATTTATATGTGTTCGTCCCATTTTTTTGACTTGACTATTTATTGCTATATATTTCCCTCTTAGGACTGTTTTCATTGCATCCTGAAGGTTATGGTATTTTGTATCTGCATTTTCATTGTGTTGTAGGTATTATTTTATTTCCTCTTTAATTTCATATGTAACCCACTGGTTATTCAGAAGGTTGTTGTTTAATTTCCATGTATTTATGCAGGTTTTGCAGGTTTTTGTCACTGATTTCCAATTTTAGTGTGCTATGATCAGATATTATTCATGGGATAATTTCACTCCTTTTGCATTTAGTTAAGAATGTTTTATGGGTAAATATGTGGTCTATTTTGGAGAATGACCCAAGTGCAGCTGAAAAGAACGTATATTCTGATGTGCTGTAAACATCCACTAAGTCTATTTGCTCAGAGGTATGATTCAGTTCTGTTATTTCTTTGCTGACTTTTTGTCTAGTTGACCTATCTCTTTGTGACAGTGGGGTATTAAGGTCTCCTATTACAACTGTGTTCTTGTGTATTTGGATTTCCTTGTCCATTAGAATTTGTCTTATATAGTTGGGTGCTCCTGTATTTGGTGCATATATATTTACAATTGTTCTTCCTCTTATACTTTTTCACTAATAAGTATGTACTGGCATTCTTTATCTCTGTTAATCCTTTTAGGTTTGAAGTTCACTTTGTCTGCAAACAGAATAGCTACCCTTGTTTTTTTCTGGGTTCCTATTGCATGGAATACTGACTTCCATCCTTTGACTTTTAATCTATGAGTTTCTTTTTGAGTCAGATGTGTTTCTTGTATATAGCATATTGTGAGATCCTGTTTCTTCATCCATTCCATTAATCTGTTTTGGGTTTTTTTTGATAGGTAAATTGAGCCCATTTACATTTATGGATGTCACTGATATGTACTGGCTTGACTTTGCCATGTTGTGTTCCTATTGTTGATTTCCTGCTTTTCTCCTTTGTTTAATTGCTTGTCCTACTTGGTGGTTTCTTTCTGTTGTTGTTCTGGAGATTGTGGTCATTTTTATCTCTATCTAGCATGTCTTTCAGGACTCTTCCTAAGGTTAGTTTGGTGGACATTAATTTCTTCAGTTGTTCTTTGTCATGAAACTATCTTGTTTCTCCATTAAATTTGAAAGACAGTTTTTCTGGGTACATCAGTCTGGGTTGAAAGTTGTTTTCTTTTAGGTATTGAAATACTTCACTCCAAGCTTGTCTTATCCTGAAGGTTTGAGCTGAGAAGTCTGCCATGAATCTAATAGGCTTTCCTTGATAGGTGAGTTGTGTCTTTTCTCTAATAGCTTTTAGTATTCTGTTTTTATGCTATATGTCTGAGATCTTAATTATTATTTGTATGGATGTAGATTTATGTTGGTTATGACTGTTTGGCATTCTATATGCCTCACTTATTTGTATATCAGATTTTTTCCCATGTTTGGGAAAATTTCTGCCATTACTTCTGTGAACAGTTTAGCTATGTCCTTTGTGTTGTCTCCTGCCTCCTCACTGATGCCTATTAATCTTACCTTGTTTCTCCTGGCATCATTTTGAAGCTGCTGGATTGTCATTTCATGCTGCTTTGTTGTTTTTATAAGTTCTACCCTTTCATGATTGCTATCTGAAATCCTGTCCTCAAGGTCCAAAATTCTATTCTCAGTTTCATTTAAATGGTTTTGCCAGCTTCCAATACAATTTTTTGTTTCTTGGATATCTCTTTGGATTTGTTTCATGAATTCTGCTTGTTTTCTGCATTGTTCAGTCAGAGTTTCAATCAATTTCCCATGCTCCTGTATTTTTTTTATCTGTTTCTTCTCTAGCTATGTTGAACAACTCATTTACTAAGGTTGTTATTTCTGTCTTTACATAAGACATTATTTCTAATTTGAGTTCCTCTGTAGCCTCATGGATTTGTTTCTTTACTTCATTTGCTATCTTTTCAGAGATTTCTGGCATATGACTTTTAAAATCCTCTATTTCATTGTTGCCTGTACTTGCTCCTAATGCACTAGATGTTTGAGATTTCATTTTGCCTTTTTGTTTAGTCATTTTCACCTTTTGGGTAAATATCTGTTCTTTCTATCCCAATAGAAAGTCACAACTGTCAGTAGTGTGAGTTTTAAGGTCCCACTGTGTGGTTGATGTTTGTCAAGTTGCTAGGTACCACAATGAAGTGGAGATCCAGTCACCTGAATTCCTCCTACAGGGCCTGTTGGATGAGTCCTATATTCTTTCTAGGCTAACTAGCCTAGAAATATTGATGTAGGGCAACTCTTAGTTCCTGCTGTTGCTATATCTTCAGGTTGTTGCAGGTCACCAGATCACCCTGGCTATAGTGTTTGTGTCAGCTGAGGCCCTACTGTGTCATTGGGGATCTCATAAGCTCTTTTAATTTTCTCTAAGTTGGGGGGCATTATTGGCACACTCCTCAACCTGTTTTATGTTCTCTTTGTGGGGAAGGGAATTACCCACTCTCTTGCCTGGTTTGCCAAGGTCTTATAGTTGGAGGGAGTTTGACTTCTGTTCCTATTTACTCACTGCAGACTTTTAGGAGCAAACTCACCACACTGACTGGAGCCTGCTGAGGTCTTCTGTTTGAGTGAGGGGTTCCAGGCTTCCGTGATGTTCCCAGTGGAAGGGCAGGCCCAGCGGAGGCAGTCCCAAGCAGTTTAGGCCTGAGGTGGGCTTACCCAATGTTCCTGGTGGAAGGGCAGACCCAGCAGAGGCAGTCACAGGCAGTTTAGGCCTGAGGTAGGCTTCCACAACGTTCCCAGTGGAAGAGGAGGTCCAGTGGTGGCAGTCCCAGGCAGTTTAGGCCTGAGGCACACTTCCACAATGTTCCCAGTGGAATGGCATGCCCAGTGGCTAGGTGGGTTTCTTGTAGACAGCATATGGTTGGATGTTGTTTCTTGACCCATTCTCCCAGTCTGTTTCTTTTAACTGGTGAATTTAGGCTGTTTGCACTAATGGCTATAACTGTTATATGTTGGTTTATTGTTGTCATATTATCTTTCTGCTGTTGTATCTTTACCTTTCCATTCTGTTTAATTGTCTGCCTTGCTTAGTGGATTTTTCCTATGTGTATTTAGAATGTCTTTCAGTATTCTTTGCAGGGTTGGTTTGGTGGTCACAAAGTTCTTCAACTGTTCTTTGTCATGGAAGTATCTTATCTCTCAATCCATTTTGAAGGACAGTTTTGCAGGGTACATCATTCTGGGTTGGAAGTCATTTTCCTTTAGGATTTGAAATACTTCACACCATGCTCTTCTTGACTTTATTGTTGAGAAGTCTGCTGTGATTCTGATAGGTTTTCCTTTGTAGGTGATCTGTCTTTTCTTTCTAATACCTTTTAATATTCTGTTCTTATGTTGGATTTCTGGGATAGTGATTATTATATGTCTGAGTGTAGTTTTATTTTGGTTATGGCTATTTGGAATTCTGCATACTTCACTAATCTGTATGTCAGTTTCCATTCACATGTTGGGAAATTTTCAACTATTACTTCATATTTTCTATATGAAAAACTAAACTATATTTTCAACTATTACTCTGTAAAGAGTCTCTTGATGTCATTTATGTTGTTCCCTTCTTTTTCACTTATCCCTATTAATCTTATGTTGTTTTTCTTTGCATCATCTTGCAACTGTTGAATTGTTATTTCCTGATTCTTTGTTGTTTTTAAAAGTTCTTACCTTTCCTGTTCACTAGCTGCAATCTCATCTTTGAGGCCTGAAATTCTATCTTCACTTTTGTGAATTTTTGATTTCCTGTATATCTCTTTGAATATGCTTCATGTATTCTGTTTGTTTCTTATACTGTTCATTCAGGGATTCTTTTTGCTTTGGTCCTCTAATTTTTTAACTGTGTCTTCTTTTTTTAATTTATTTAAAGAGAAACAAAAGCATGTAAAGGATAGAGATAATACAGAATTCAAAAAAAAAGATAAACAATAAGAAATCACTAGTTAATAAATTACATATTGTCCTCTTAGAAATAGTTGTTCAAATTACAAAATTAAAGCATACAAAATAGATAGTCAAACAGTGAGAGTGTAAACAGCTATGCATGCATGAATATCTGCATGTATTTCTATACTTTCTGTATTAGAGGGAAAAACAAAACTTAGCAAGACAAGACAAAATAAATTCCTATAAAAACATGAAACAAAAAAGTCATATAAAACCACAGTACAAGGTGATCTACAATGATTACTGTGTTGTTTCTTATTATCTTCAATAGAATGTGTATATCATCAGGCATAATTGAATATAGCAGTATAATTGAGTATAGCAGTAAATAATAATATTAGTAAAAACAGTGTAGACAGTGTAAAACTTCAAAGGCAGGTAATAATCAAACCATAGTGGATATTCTAGCAGATCTTGTCATCTTAAGTGTAATTGCCTATACTCTCAGACTTGATGCTATCAATCATAACAGCTTTGAAGAAAATCTATCAATACAAAACAGCAATCTAACAAACCAGATTTGATTATGATCAGTCATGGTAAAACAGTGTAGGTTTTACAGAGCTTTAGATTAAGTTAATAGGAAATTAAGGATGAATACCATACTATACCCTGTTATTTTGGGGATTACTGCCTGTGCCCTCAAATCTAGTACAGATAGAATAACTGGAACAGAATATAATACATCTAAGCAGAGTAGTGTGAGTAGTGTGGGCTTTAAATCCAGGTGCACTATTAACAATATAGTGTATCAAGGCCATCTGTGTTAGAGTTTCTAATTATCCTTCTCTGCCTCATTTCTGCTATGTTATTTTTCTGCCTTTGTTTGTCTAGTTTTCTCTTTCATTCTACTACCTACCCCACTCATTGAGGCCTTTCTGCCACTGTTCCTAAAATCCTGGGGTTTTTTCCTCTCTTTCTCCAGAATGTCTTCCAGTATTCTCTGTAGGGTTGGATTGGTGGTCACAAACTCCCCCAGTTCCTCTTTGCCATGGAAGCATCTTGTTTCTCCATTAAATTCTAGTGACAGTTTTGCAGGGCACATCAATCTGAGCTGGAGATTATTTTCTTTCAGGGCTTGGAATACTTCTCTCCAATCTCTTCTTGATCTGATGGCCTGTGTTGAGAAGTCAGCCATGATTCTGATGGGTTTACCTTTATAGGTAATGTTTCTTTTCTCTGACAGCTTTTAATATTCTGTTTTTATATTGAATTTCTGGTATCTTGATTATTATATGTCTGGGTGTAGATCTGTTTTGGTTGTAGGTGGCTGAAGTTCTGTATGCCTCACACAACCAAATGTCATTTTCTTTTCCCATGCTTGGGAAGTTTTCCTTAATTATTTCCATGAATAGCCTTTGTAATTCACCTGTATGTATTCCTGCTTCTTTGTTCACATTTGTTATTCTTAAATTGTAGATTCTCTTGTGGTCTTCTTGCCTTTGTATTGTTACTACTTGTTTCCTTGTTATTTTTAAGAGATCTTTCCTTTCATGATCACACACTGCAAACTTGTCTTCAGGTTTTGATAATCTACCCTTAGTTTCTTTTAAGGAGATTTGCCAGCTTTCAATGGAGTTTTTAATTTCCTGGTAGTCTCTTTGAATCAACTTCATGTATTCTATATTTTCTTTATATTCTTTATTGAATGTTTCTCTCCTTTTTTTCCTCCCTTCTTCCATCTGTATCATCCTGAGAGATGCTTCCTGAGAACATTTCTTTGATTACTCTACTCATAATTCTGCTTTACTTGTTAACTGTGTCTTCTTAAATGTGTTGAATATTTCTTTCACTACTTTTATCATTTCTTCTTTTACCTGGGAGATTATTTCTGATTTGAGCTCCTTTATAGCTTCCCAGAGTTGCTTCTTTATTTCAGTTGATATCATTTAAGGCATTTCAGGTGTATGGCATATATTTTGTTCCATGTACATGGCTCCTAGGCTTTCTTGGGATGGGCTGGAGGTTTGAGATTGCATTTTGGTCTTTTGTCTTGTCATTTTCCTATATTTCCCTGTTTTGGGCAATGTTCCAAAGCTTCCCCCATGCATGTTGGAAATCACCTCCTGCACCTTTAGCCCCTGGGACTCAGATTTAAATTGTCTTGGCTCCCCAGCTTAAAAGGTCACTCGACATGGTCTAGTCAAGCCCTGGAAACCTCCTGAACCTAGTCCAGTCTTTTAGGGAGCCAGGCAGGTACTTTTTCACTGGGAGTGATGGTCTTAAATTCTCCCCAGCCCAACACCAGTGGGCTGGAACTCTCCTCACACAGTGAGCCTAGTCCAGTGTTTTAGGGAGCCGGGAAGACACTTAATTGCTGGGAGCAATGTTCTTAAACTCTCCCCAGGCCAGCACCAGTGGCCTGAAATTCACCTCGCACAGCAAGCCTAGTCCAGTGTTCCAGGGAGCTGAGCGAGCACTCAACTGCTGGGAGTGATGGCCTTAAACACTCCCCTCACATGGCCTTGACTCCCTCACATGGCCTTGGCTCCCTCTCACAGTTTTGGGTCCTCAGCTTGGAAGAAGGTCCAATCTTTCTTTTTTTCTTTTTTTAAATTTTATTTAAAGAGGGAAATAAGTAAAACAGAAAAAAGAGTAGAAACAATACAAAATTTCAGAAAAAAAACAGTAAGAAATCACTAGTTGATAAATTACATATTGTCTTCTCAGACATAGTTGTTCAAGTCACAAAATTAAAGCATACAAAGGGGACATTTAAACAGTGATGCTTCAAACAGTTCTGTTCAATGATCCAATAAAAACTTAGCAACATGGTTATCAATCTTACATATGGATGTTTGATTCTTAGACTGCATGCTGACAGGCCCATAGCCACTTACCTGAGTGATGATCTGGCTGCTTGTTTGCCCAGCACCCCAAGTTCCAACATGGCACAGAGCTCGGGAAACACCGATGGTTCTTGCCCTGGAGTGGCCGTGGCTTTTCAGGCCACAGCCACTTACCAGAGCAGTGAGCTGGCTGCTTGTTTTCCCAGAGTCCCACATTACAACATGGCCCTGATCTTTCTTTTTAACACATCATACTATCATCCAAATCCTTCAGGAATCCTGTTGGCTCTGTACTCAGATGCATAATCCAATAACTTTTTGCACCTTTGCCCAAATCACTGTCTCTCTCCTGAATTGAAATAGTCTCCTTACTAGTTCTACTTCTGTCAGTATCCACTTTTATGGTCCTTGCTGACAAATCCTTTGACCCTATTATTACTCACTTTTGAAGTCTTCTCTGTCAAATCTCTATGGTCAAAACTCAACAATAGCTCCACATTTCACAAATATAAAAATAAAAACTGTCACAGTGGTTACAATGCCCCAACATCATTTGGCTCCACACCAATTTGCCTCTTTTATCTTGTGTCACTCAACTCCCCCCTCCAGCAGGCCACTTTGTCACTGCTGTACACCTGGCATGATCTTGCTATATACATCACAGCCCTGGCTATCTCATCTCATAGGTCAGTTTTCTTTCAGATACTCGTGTGTCTCACTGCTTCTCCATTTTCAAATATTTGTCCAAATGCCTATTTAGATTCCTTTATTTAGCTTAAAACTTCCCTACCTCCCTTCTCCTGTCATGTCTATTTATTTTCTTAACCTGTGATATCCACTCTTCAGTGTGGTGGGATTTTCATCTTTTAACATGCTTTGTAATATGCTTGTCATGTCCAATGCCTGTCTCTCCCTGCTGAAATACGAAGTCTGTGAGGCAATCATTTTTAACTATTTTGAATCACTAGAACCTTGAACAGTCTCTGCCACTTGGTTTTTAGCCTCACATTAAGTATTTGTCAAATGAATGGGAAAAGAAGAAATGGAACCACTTTAGGAACAACCTGCTCCACAAACCATACTGTCTCTCAAGACTTTCTGTACCTATCATCTCTTTTGGTTTTGTTCTTTTGCCTTATTCTCTCTTGTTACATAAAAATTTCTTCTACTTTGTGGGCAAGGGTAGGGTAGGGATAAAGCCATGCAGTGTCATATATACACTTCCCTAGTTGTTGATTCAAAAGTTAAAAAGTGAGATTTTTCTTGTAAGAGATCTGATCCAGATTTCATTTTCAGTTAATGAAATGATTGACAAGTCTAGGTCACAAAGTCATTCCTCTTGGAGGTGAAAATCTATCATTGGCAGCCTCTTAGCAATCATAGGCAGAAGCTATCTAATGGACTAAAAATACAAAAGATAATCACCATACTATCTTGTTCCTCTAGATTTTTCTTTTTATTTTAAACTTTTCCCAATGTCATTTTGTTCCTTCTTCTACAATGGCATATGTTGTTTATTAAAACCATGCCTCTAATTGAAATATTAAAAATCTGGAAAATATCACCTCAAACTTTTAGATGCAGGAAAAAAAGAAAAAATGTGAAGTTGAAAACTAGAAAAAGAATTACACATTCATTAATAGTGCATGCCTAATAAATTCCTCATGACAATCACAATATAACTTACTTCTATGTGACAAAGTGTATAAAATATATGCACATACTAATTATATAGCATATCCCTTTAAGATAAATCATTATTAACTACAATTTAAAGATGGCATGTATAAGAGATGAAATGACATCCTACAGGCTTGGGATAGAGCTCAGTGGCACAGGCATATGCCTGGGAAGTACAAGGTCATGAGTTTGATCTCCAGTACCAAAAAAGGAGAATGAAATGACATCCTATATTCAAGTTGTGGTCCTCAGAACCCAAATGTCATTGACGTCTTACTATACGACACTGCTGCTCATAAACATTTTACTTGCAAGTAGCATTTTATCTGCCCCTTTAAGATTTTCCCCTATTCTTATCTAGTACCCACCTGCATCATCAACAGTAGATAATATAGAAAATAAATTCTATAGAGTTCTTTCTATGCCAGGCCAAGTTCAGTTCTTGGGTTACATAGTCCAGTGAGGCTTTAATTACTTCGATATCATTCATATGGGAGAGATTGATGTGCTAGAAATCCATGGGTATTCAATGCTTTCTACTCAAGTTTTAAGAACAGTGTCCCTAGAAATATCTTCTTTGCTGTGGCTGAATCAGTTCAAAATCATTAAGAAATGGAAATTCTTTCAAAGGTGAAGTAAGGATGGGAACGTTCAGTCACACTGTCCTATTTTTGTCCTCTCAGCTGCAATGATTCATCATAGTTTTAAGAAAGTGTTTCATGAAACACTTTTATAAACAGATTCATCCTGGCTTGGTGCATGAATGAACACCTCCCACAGATTCTGGGCAAGAAAACAAATTTCATACAAAATTATACACTAGTTTCTAGATAACACTTCTTCCTACGTAACAGTGAAAACACAGTCATTCAGGTGCTGGAAAAAGTACCAGATAATGGTTGGTAATACATAGCCTAAGATCACAATACTACAGAGAAAATTTCAGTCCTGTTGCATACTAACTGTGGGACTCTGAACAAGTTACTTGTCTTGGCTTTTCCTCTCTTAATTTTAAAGACAATACATGCTACTCTGTAGAACTGCTGTGAGTATTCAATGAATTATATTAAAAAGCATTTTAAGCACTTAAAATGATGTCAAGAACAAAACTGGCAATAAGGATTTGCTATCATGGTTTTACCCAGTTTGCTATTTTACAGATGAGGAAACAGAAGACAACTAGGATAAATAACTTGCCCAAGGTCACAAATCTAGTGTACAAACATGTGCCATCACTTAATCTTTTTGTTGTTTTACACATCATCTTACCCTTTAAACATTATTTTTAACACACCAAAAATGTCATTTATTAGGAACAGATGCTTAAATTAATTGAACATTACATGAGAACTAATTTCATCTGGCTGGAATACATACCAAACTTTAGGTAGTAACTATTTCCAGTTATATAGGTGAAGGATTCTGAGAATCTTCACAAGCCAAGTGATGTTTTAAAATGCTATTAGGCATTTGATGAGGACAATGAGGGATATGTGTCTTGTGTTTCTGGAATGATGATTTCATTGGTTTGCATGAGTGCAGACATTTCTTTCCTACCCACCTGAGTTAATTTGCTCTGCAAATGGATACCACCAGAGATACACTTAATAAAACATGGGACATAAAAGTGGAAAACTCTTTGTTTCAACCAAATATATATGAGAAAAATAGAGCATGAACTAGCTCTGGCCATGCATTCATCAAGGAGCAGTGACAAAGTGAATGTGTGTTAGAGTGAAGGATGTAGCATTCAAATGCTGGCCTTGCCATATAAAGAAGGACATATGAGAGTCCAGCATACCCATCTTGGCTATGAATTACTTTGCTCTTTCCTATTCACCACCTCCTTCCTTTTTACTGTAATAATAATAAAACTCTAAATTAGGTATTACATGTCAACCTAAGGCACATGTCATCAATGCCCTTGCATTTATCACCAAATACAATGCATTCCACCTCAGTGCACATTTCCAGGCTGGGCTGCATTCCTGCCTGGTACTGTGCACAAGGACAGAGAAAAGGCTGACAATAAGGTACATTGATATAATGTGCATATGGTGTGACAGTGAGTAAATTATGTGATCGAATGTAAGAAATCCTAAATTGAGAAGTTTTTTCTGGATATCTATGAGATGGTATTGACCAAAAGGTTCTTAGCAACAATGATCTTATCCTATCATTTGATATTTATTCATTCCTTTCATGATTCATCAAATGTTTACTTAGATCTCTGAATTGGTTAGGGTTCTGTAGAGAGAAAAATAAATAATGTAAAATATGTATGCATATGTGAAAGGGATTTATTAGATTGGTTTTATTTATTAGCTAAGACCAGAAACCATTCAGTCTGTGATAGTCAGCTGCATTCAGAAGAACCAGAGGATCCAACAGCTGTTTAGTCCAAGAAGCAAGAGATCTCTAAACAAGAGGAACCAAGGATGCAGGGCCAGTCCAAGACTGAAGACCAGGTGCTCCCTGGAGAAGCCCTGGCAAAAGTCCACACTGAAAGGCTAAAGAATCTGGAACCTGATGTCCTCAGAAGATGGCAGTAACAAAAGATGCACCAATTTAAGAAGAATGGATCTTTCGAGTGCACGTTGATTTCCTCCTACCTCGCCTTTCTGTTCCATCTGGGTTACAAGGCTATTGGATGGTGCCACCCACAACCAAGCTGGGTCATCCCCCTTCAGTCTGTTGGCCTACAGGCCAATTATCTCTGGAAGCACCCCCATGGACACTCTCAGAAGTGTGTCTTTACTAATCTGTGAGGCACCTGTTAATCTGATGGAGTTGACAATGACAATCTCTTGACAAAGTGACAGGCACTGGGGTGAAAGAAAAGGCCTCTATTCTCCCCATGAGGTTCAATGACTAGCAAAGAAGATAAATATAAGCAGAAAATTATAGTAAACTGTTCCTGGAACATAATGAATTCAGTATACATGATTGAATGACTGGCCACCTATGAATGATTAATACAGCTTTATATTTTATGGGACAGTAGCATAGATATAGTAGAAAGGAAGGAAAGACTACCTCTGCCCTTAGGGTGTGAGAAAGTGATGGAAGAAGGAGACATAAACAGTGGGTCCTGTAGGATTGTTAGGGAGTCAAAAGGGAAGATAAAGAACATTTAGTATACACAGGGAAAAAGGCCTGAAAGGGTATGTGGCATGTTTGGAGCCTAGTGAGAAACTCACATATTGTGTGTCTTAGTGTATCATGGATAAGGGAGAGCTGGAAGAAAACGCAGCCAATGGGATAGATTACAGACAGATTTTATTCTATTCAAAATTGTTTTTCCTTTCTTATGCTCATTGGAAGATTAACAATTATTTTAAGGAAGATTGTGTGATGTGACATCAGGAGAAAATGTACCATGTAAAAACATAGTCTTAAACTAGAGTCAGGATAAAGCAGCATCAGGAAACCATTTACCCACGAGTTCAGGAGATGTTCTGAGCCAAAAGGATCCCAAAGTAAAGCAGGGCAAATGAATGTACGAGATGAATTTAGAGGCAAAAAACTTTTCCAAGAGTATATTTCACTCTTTCAACTGAAGACATTATTATAATAGTATAGTAATGGGTTCAAGTAGTCTTTGTCTAGGGACTGGAAAAAGACAGACAGACAGATAAAGATACTTAGAAAGACAACACAGGGAGGTTTTAAATAAAAGTGTTAACCAAGGAAGCATAGATCAATAGCATATGATGGAGCCATATAAATCAGACATCTCAAAACAATGTCTACTAGGGAGAATGTCAGTAGTAACAGTGACAAGTTTCTAAATTGCTTAGTAATGAATGGGGGGTAGGTGTGACATGGTTCCAAATCTCCAAGGAATTGGTAGGGCTAGGCAGCTTATTGTTTCCTATGGTTATGGCAAGATTGAAGCAGATTTCAGACACAAAAGACAAAACAAGTGGAATATTATAAGAACACTCACTAAGTCAATAAGGCAGAACAAGCAAATCAGAAAAAAGGGGTGAGTGAAGGAGCCAGCTGCCAGAGGCAGAGCTGACTGTCAGATCCTGTCATGAGTCTGACAGGTTCCTTGAACCAGCAGTCACAATAAGTTGAAGTCAGAGTGAAAAAACATAAATTCTTGTCTTTATACACACAGAATCCTCTGTCTTCCCAAGCGCATTCAGATAGGATAATGATCCAATTCAAAGATATTCACTAGGAAAGTGAATAAATTTTGTCAAACAGTGGTGCCCCTAAAAGATCTGTCCTCCCAGAATCTATGAATATGATGCTAGTTCAAGAAAGGGTCTTTGAAAATCTGATTAAGAATTTCAAGGTCATACTGGATTAACTCCAATGATAGTTCTCCCCATAAAGGAAAAATAAAGCAGAAGACGTACAAGGAAAACAAAAATATGGAGATGGAGGCAGAGATTAGAGTGATACATCTATAAGCAAAGAGATGTCAAGGATTGCAGGTGACCACCAAAGACCAGGAAAAAGACATAAATGGGTTCTTCTCCAGTGTCTTCAGAAGGAAATACCCCTGCCAAAACATGCATTTCAAATGTGTGTGGCCTCCAGAACTGAGAGAGAAAGAAAATAAATTTCTGTCATTTTAAGCCTCCTACTTTAAGGTGATATTTTACAGCAGCCATAGAAAACTAACACTAGGGACTTGTTCTAATGCTTGAATTAGCAATTCCCAATTGAGCAGACATCATATGCTCCACATTTGGGACTTTAATCTACCTGACTTACCCTAATATGCAACTGCTGCTTTTAATTTGAGGACATAATTAAAAGATTCAAAGAGCAAATGAATATTTTAAATGCCACATGAACATTTTTTTCTATATGTCCAATTGAAAATTCTGCCAGGGGTCTCTCCTGATTTCTTAGAAGTCCTGGTTGAACTAAGGTTCAGTCTCCAGGGAAGGAGAAGCAGAAAGGGAATAAACTCTTGGTCCCATCAGTGCCTGAGGAAGCCACAGCAGACCCTTCTTGTGTCAAGGTTGCCCTCGATTTTACTCTTACATTTATAATGACCCTCATTACCCTTTCCACTTGTGACATTCCTATTTACCACTAATTGACCAAATTAATCAGTGGGATGGGAAATAATCACTCACTAGCTGTCAAGCAAACCTTGTCACTTTGTGACTTCCAAGGCCTCAAAGCCATTCAATTCAATTAGCTTCAGTGTTTTACACACAGTGCTATATAGCCATTTGCAAGATCCTTTCATATTTTGTTCTTTCTTTCTCCCTGACAGATGATGGCATATATTAATAAATATGCTAAAAAGAGATTCAGAACTGACCATGGTAAAAGTACTGGTTTTGAAGTATTTAGTGTTCTCTGATTCAGAATTATCCAGTGCAAAAGCTCTGTCTCTCCTGAGTGCTCTTTTAATGTCTTGGGGGTGAGGGAAGCACAGATTTTCTGGTTGTCCAAAAAGATCAGTGGCTAATTACATCTAATTGCCATCAACTTTCACCTCTTTGTGCTAATGGAAGGAAGCACTGATGCAGGCAATCCCCAAATGGCAACTTTTCCATTAGATTTCAGCAAGGAAAAGCACACAAGACACTTACACCTAACGGTTTTTCTCATAGGTCTTTGAGAAAACTCTCTATGAAGCTTGACTTTTCAATTGTCTAACGGTAACAACAACATATTATATTCACCTCTTTGTAACCATACTTAGAATTAGAATGCTATCCACCCCTTAGTAGGTACTGGAAGATAGGAGAATGACAGAAACTCAAATGGTTGATGTGATTAGGTCATACACCTTTATAATGAATTTGGATTATTAAAAGTAATTAATACCAGAACTACTAATGATATTTCTCATTACAGAGTAAACTCAGTTACATTATAATCTACAATTCTGATAATAATCCCACAAGATATTAATTTCTTCATTTTATGAATAAGGAACTGAGGTTTACAGAAGTTACATGCCTAACTTTGTGGTGTCCAGTTTGTAAATGACCAAATATCTTACTCGATTGAGGTTCTATAACAAAATGTCCTGGTATTACACAAAATACCTGGTAGATAACAGAGGTTTCTTTCTGTTTTGGAGTCCAGGCAGTCCAAGATGAAGGTGCTGACAATTGCTGCCTGCTTCTCAATCCCAGCCACTTCTTACTGCATGGTCACATGGTGGACTGGTAATTGAGATGGGCCTATCTTCTACACAGTTTTCACTCACATTAACTAAATAAACACTTCCCCCAAGCCATCATCTTGGTGATTAGGTTTCAACATATAAATTTGCAGACAACACAAATATTAAGAACATACACTGATGTGGATAACATTTGTGGATTATTTTAAATTTTCTTGTTAGTTTTTGGTGTCTGCTGAATGTGCAGATACTGCTAGACTTATGATGGAGTGAATGTCCCAATAAACCTGGTGTGATTTAAATATGAAATATCTCCTAAAGTCTCAAGTATAGGAGCACTAATTTCATCTGTGGATGAATCTGTGGATGAGTTTGTAGATCAATGAGCCATGAAGAGGTAGCACAAAGTTTCAGGAAGTATTAAGGTCACTGAGGACACGTCTTTGAAGGGTGACTCCTTCCTCTGTCTACAGTTGTTTCTTTCTCTCTTGCTTTCTGGATTCCATGAAGTGAGCTTCTTTTCTCTACCCTGACCTTTCCACCATGATACTACTGTGTTGGAGCCAACCAAACATGGGATAAAATTTCTGAAATCATAACCAAAATAAAACAAGTAGTGAGACATTTCTCCTAGCAACAGAAAGTTGGCTATATAAAGCCTTCTCCTAACTGAAAACATCGTAAGTCAAAAATACACTTACCACCCCTAACCCACCCAGCATCACAGTTCAGCATATGTGGAAGCTCAGTGGTTTGCCCTCAGGATTGCCTGGCTGACTGGGAGCTGTGGTTTGCTGACACTGCCCAGTATCAAGAGAGACTATCAAACCATATATGAATGCTCAGGAAAATACCAGAACTCAAAATTCAAACTGTGAATTCTACCAAAGGCATCTTTTTTCACCATCATAATGTAAAAAATCTTAAATCAAACTGTAGTAAATCAGAAAATGCCTGAATGGGTTAAATCTATATACAAAATTAGATGCTTGACTAACAAAAATATGCTAACATCTCTCTAAAAGACAGAATTTATTGTATGGCAGATGGAGCTGGAGGGCTTAGTTACTGAAATTTTTAAAGAATCTCATTAAAGGTTGTTTTATTTAGAAGGCAACAGACAGGAAAAGATCCTGAAAGGGCTATTATAATCAAGATTTTAGTATATAAGAGTGCCCAAACCTTGCTGCCGTGTTAGTTTAACCCACTGCTTAACTGAGTTTATGCCAAAATTCTCATCAAATTAAATTCATGGGTTTTTATTCAATATTTTTTTCAAAAATGGACTTTAGAATGAGTTTCAACTGATATTCTAGGGGAAAAGATAAAAATAGAAATACTCAAGAGAAATAACACTTTTGCAAAATGAAATTATGATGAAAATGTATTATAAAAATTTTATATTCCCTACTAAGACCATTATTCTGAGTAATATTGACCCAACTGATAATCTCATGGTATGATGGCCATGATTAAATTATTTTCAGTAGAAGCCATTCTGATTTACAAACCAGTTAAGCCAGGTACTATGTTAAGTGCTATACTGAGGAAGAATCAATAGTCTTGGACAACATTCTAATGGAGGAGCTACATATTTACACAATTAATTATTTTGAAAAGTATAGTTTCTGCTGGTGTTGATTACATGAATCACAATGTAGTCCCAAATATAAACCTGGAGCCCTTATCATTCCTCATTCTCTAGACACTGTATTTTCTTCCATTTTCAATGTCTTGATAATTTAACATAAGTCTTCTTGACTTCATCTCCTCCTCTCATTCTCACTTTCATTGCCTTTGGCCAGACACTTAGCATCTCTCACATCAGCTTCTCTGATAAGCTTCCACAGAAACTTCTTACCTACTAGCAGGTCCATTTTCATATTTTTCCCCATATAAGTATCTGTCTACAGTGAACATTAAATCATTTGATATTCATCCTCCCATCTCAGATAAAGAATGTCCTCTTTATAAAAAAAAATCAAAGGAAAACCAAGCTTATATTTTTGGCTTTTCATTATTAAATAATAATGATTTTCATTATCCAGTATTAAATGTATGATATTCTACATTACTTAGACTCTTTGAGCTTTGTTCTTGATGTGTAAACTGTTGATAATATTATCTTGGTAATCTTACAGATAAATGATAATAATATAAATAACATACAAGTCACGTAGAAGTCACTCAACAAAAAGCAAATTATCATAATTCCAAGCTCTTGGAGGAAGACAAGATGGCTGATCAGTGAGCAACAAAAAACAGAGCCTCCCCAGAGAAACAACTCATATGCCAGAATAAAACACCCTGGAGAGACCCAGACAGAGGGAGATGGATCCTCTTGACACAGGAAGAAATTAAAACACAAAAAAGCTCATCAAATACATTGGGACTACAACTGGAACAGCTGGACACAGTGTTTTTGCTGTGACCCAATTTTGCAGCGGACTGAATTTGCACCAGCCTGAATCCACCACGGCCAGCAGAGCCACTCAAACTCGTTCCCACCACCACTCACGGGAAGCAGAGCAGTGCTGAAGTTGGGGGTTGGTGAGCCCGATGGAGAGCGGAGCTGGCAAAGGGACTTCCATTAATCCACAGTCAGTGCTGGGATTGGGACATCCCTCCCATGGGAAGGGCGCAATCAAATGGGCCACATGTTGGAATCTGGCAGGAGGAGACTGAACTAGGAGCAACAGTGACTTCATTTCGTTCCTCCCTCCCCAAAGCAGAATCATGGGATTTGCTTGGACTGGGCCACACCCCTGGCTGAGACCCAATGAGCCATCCCAAATCAATTCCCTGCACCTAGCAAGCACTAACCTGGGGAAAGCCTCTGCAGTTTGGTTGGCCCAGTGGGGGGGGCAGGCTTAGGCAGCTGCTACTTGCACCTCAGTGATAAGAGCAGTCAGGAGAGTGGGAGGACCCTCACAAGTGTGCTTTGGAGGAGGCATGGCCAACAGGAAAGAGGGCTGGGACCTGCAATGTGATCTGGGTGGAGGAAGCTGGTACCATGACAGGAGAGAGAGGCAGGAAGAGGCCCCCCAACCCAGAACCCTGAGAGCCCTGATCCAGGAGAGGGAAAAACAAGGGCAACTGAGGGCAGCAAACACACAACAGCAGGCATGGCTTCAATGGACATTAAAAGATATCTTCGGGACATTGTAGACAAGCTCAAAACTGAAATATTAAATCAGGTGAAGCAAGATATGAGTAGAGTAATAAAAGAAATGCTTTCAGGGAGAATCTCTCAGGAAGATACAGATGGTAGAAGGGAGGAACACAAAAAAAGTAAAGAAACATTTGATAAAGAATATAAAGAAAATATAGAATACATGAAGCAGATTCAAAGAGATTACCAGGAAATTAAAAATTCCATTGAAATTTCAAGGCAAAACGCCTTGAAAGAAACTAAGGATAGACAATCAAAACTTGAAGACAAGTTTGCAATGTGTGATCATGAAAGGAAAGATCTCTTAAAAATAACAAGCAAACAGGCAGTAACAATACAAAGGTTAGAAGATGATAAGAGAATCTACAATTTAAGAATAAGAAATGTGAATGAAGAAGCAGGAATACATACAGGCAAATTACAAAGGCTATTTATGGAAATAATTAAGGAAAACTTCCCAAGCATGGGAAAAGAAAATGACATTCGATTATGTGAGGCATACAGAACCCCAGCCACCTACAACCAAAACAGATCTACACCCAGACGTATAATAATCAAGATACCAGAAATTCAATATAAAAACAGAATATTAAAAGCCATCAGAGAAAAGAAACAGATTACCTATAAAGGTAAGCCCATCAGGATCACAGCTGACTTCTCTTGATTAAACTCTCTTAGCATCTTTGCAAAAAATTCAACCTGCAATAGTTAATTTCAGAAGTGGAACTTTGGTCTTGGATCATGAATGCGCTCCCTGATTAACAACGAATTCCCTATCCCTGCGGATAATTGGAGCATAGAGAGTCCCTAAGATGATAGTTCAGTTGTTAAAACTGGTGTGCATTGGGTTGATGTATTAGTGGAAAGGAAGTATGCTGATCTCCATAAGGTCTCCATTATCTGGAAACAAAGTAACGACTAGAAGATGACTATAGACAAGGGCTCAGCAAATTTCTCTTAAGGGGCTAATTATAAATGTTTCTTACTTTGAAGACCAACATGTAATATCTACATATGTAAATATTTACATAAAAATTTAAAAGGAATATTTCTAAAAGGTGAAAATATTCCTAGCTTGCAGGCTATAACTAAAGCATTTGGGCAAACAGGTAAGACCTATGGACTATAGTTTCCCAACTCTTGTTATAAACTACTATAAGCTTCCAAGGGACCACCTGAGGATGTGAATAATAGGGCAAAAGAATCACTCAGAAGCAACTGAAATGTCTTATGATTAGAATTAGCAACATTTTACATTTTCAGTGATGTTTTTCATATTTCACCTATAATCCAACAGGTCCTCATAGGTATATAGTATTTTCATGTTTCCAAAAACAATGACTTTGTCCAACCAATTTGACTGTATTAATCATCTTTTCATTTCATAAGATAATATCTGAGGTAGTTTACTTTATAAAGAAAAAAGTCTACCTAGTTCCCAGTTTGAGAGGCAAAAGGTCCAAACAGCATTGTGTAGGCTCTGGTGAGCATCTTCCTTGGTTGTGTCACATCATGGCTGCACCATCTGCATATAACTCCTTCTCCTTTTAGGGCCATTAGGATTCAATCATGGAAGTTCCAACATAATGCCCTTACCTCATTTAATCATTCCCAAAGGCTTATGTTGAACATTGGAGTGTAAGTAATTTTCTACCCTCCTAATATCATTAATATAAGACTTTAAGGATTAAATTCCTGCATGAGCTCCAAAATAACAATTACATGCAAACCATAGCAATCACTGTTTATCAGCTATTACTGAGCCCTTCCCCAATTTACATACAATAAAATTTTCTTTGTATTTTTTGACAATAAACCTCTGAGTTTTAAGTAATATATAGAATTGTAGACTACTTCTACAATCTGGTTTCAAAACATACCCTCATCCCCAAAACTACTTTTTACTAACCATTTTCAAAATAAAAATTAAAACATAAAATACTTTTAAAGTCACCCCTGGCTCCTAGATCTTAGAAAACACTAATTTATTTTCTATTCCTACAGATTTGCCTTTTATGGCATGCTATTCAAATAGAACTTTACAGTGTGTAACTTTTTACTGACTTCCTTTACATAACATGTTTTTGATATACATCTGTGTTGTTGCATATGTAACTTCTTTTTATTATTGATTTGTATTCTGTTGTATAAATATATAATGCTCATGTTAACCAGTCATTAAAGATTATTAAAATTATTTCCAATTTAAGATAGTTATGAAGAATGCTTTTATAAAGATTAACACACAAGATTTTATATGAATATAAAATTTCATATTTCATATTGCTGACAGAAATAGCTAACAGTAGTATTGCCAAATCACATGGTGTATTTAACTTCATAAGAAAATGCCAACTAATTTTCCAGGGCGCTTCCTCCGTTCTCCATTCACACAAGCAAATCATGCAGTTTTCTAGCTTCTCAGCTTTATTTCTAAGACCTCTTGAAAGCCATAAAAATGTGTGCTTAGCATTAACACTGTGAATGTTCTATTGGTGTTTTTATCAGCATGCTCTGCATCTTCTCGTGTTCATGTTTGTCAGCTCTAAATCTCCTGTAGGGAAATGTCTTTTCAAAACTTTGCTCCATTTTTAACTGGGCTCTGGAACCTTATAGTTCTTTCTGTTGTTTAGATAAAAATTCTTTGTCAGATGTGTTCTTTATGAGTTAGTTTATAGCTTGTGTTTTTTTTCTTTTTTCTCTCAGTATTTACAGAAAGCAAAAGATTTTAGTTTTCTGAACTTCAATTTATCAATTTTTCTTTCATGGAGCATGATTTTAGTGTCATATTTAAAAACTTTTTGTGTAGCTTTAAGAGTATGAAAAGTTCATCCCATGTTTTCTTATATGCTTTTTAGTTTTGAATTATCTCTGTGATATATTTTTGAGTTAATCTTTGTAGAAGACATAAAGTATAGATTGATATTAATTTTTTATCATGTACAGACATCCAATTGTTTCAGTAATATTTGTTGATGCATACTTGGTCTGTTTCCAAGATTTGGTTATTACAAACTGTACTGCTATAAACATGGGTGTGCATATATTACTGTGGCATGATGCTTTTAATTCTTTTGGGAAGATACTGTGGTGGGTTGATAATTCATGGTCAACTTGTAACACCAGCTGAACTGAATCAGCATGGTGCTGAGTGCAGATGGCCCAGTTGAAGACTATTGCCAAGATAAAAAGGAGAACTGTAGAGGAAGAGTTCAGTCTTGTTATTTGGTTCTGTTGGTTCTCCTGGAGGAGCATGTTGAGCTTCTTTTCTGATGTGAACTTGGCTGTTCTCATCATCAAAGGAGCTGGGAACCTTATTGCTGAGAATGACTGTGATTCACTGTGAGGGAGCTCTGTTCCTTTGAGCATTGCTTCCTGACTCTGGAAGGGAAAATGTGTGCCGTTCAGTCTTCTAGAGAAGCTTGTCATGCCGGCTTCCTGATATGAACTCAGTTGTTCTTGTCATCAGCTTGGGACCTCATTGCCACTGAGAATGGCTGTGGTACTTTTCAAGGGCACTCTGGTCCTTTGAATGTCACATCCCAGCTCCAATGCAGATCCCTCAGCCTGCTGATATAGATCCTCATCCTGCTGGCACAGACTTTGTAGCTTCCACCACTGACCTTTGGGCCTTCCCAGCACAGATCCATAGAAAAGACTTGCATGAGTCATTGTCATCAGCTCTAGGCTGCCAGCTGGAATTGTGGTAGGCGATGTCATGGGCTCTGGATCTTCAGTAGAACTTATGCAGGACATTACCATGGGATCCAGGCCTTGGGCTGGATTCTCCAGGTCTTCAGTGTGTGGACAGATTTCCTGCACTTTCTTTGTATTTGACTCTTCAGGTGACTATCATAAAATAATACTATAAATTTATGTATACTATAAATTATATGTCTTGTTCTCCTTGCAAACCTTGACTACAACAGATATCAAGAAAAAGAATAGTTGGGTTAAATGGAATCTTTATTCCTAATTTTTGAGGAATCTCTGTATTTATTTCCACAGTCTATACTCTAAGATTGGAAACATGTTTGTTTTTCTCCATAACCTCATCAGCATCTGTTATTGGTTGATTTCCTGATAGCAGCCATTTTTTCTAATTTTTTGTAATCTCAGTGTTGTATTATTTTCATTTCTTGAATTACCAATATGATGAACATTTTTTCATATATTTATTTGTTTCTACATCTTCACCTAAGAAGGGTCTATTCATTTCAGATGACCATTTTCAGATTTGGCTTTAAATATGGGAGGGTTGATTGTTTTGAGTTCTTTACATATTCTAGATTTTAGGCCTTTCTCTGAGGAATAGCAGGAAAAAACATTTTCCCCACATTGTGTTTTCTCTTTACTCTGTTATCAGTTTCTCTTGCTGTGCAAAAGTTTTATAAGAAGATGAAATCCCAATTGTTAATGCTTTGTAATAGTAATTATGCAATTGAGGTTTTTCTCATAAAGTCTTTGCTTATACCAGCTCATTCAAGAGTGATACCTATTCTATCTCGCAGCAGACCTAGTGTTTCTGTTAGATCTTTGATCCACATGGATTTTAGTTTTGTGCATGATGAAAAATGTGAAGTCTATTTTAAATCTTTGGTATTCAGGGCACCAGTTTTTCCAGCACCATTTATTAAATGTGCTGTATTTCATCCACTGAACATGTTTGGCACCTTTGTCAAAGATAAGGTGGCTAAGTATGTCTAGAGCTGTTTCTGTGTCTTCTAATCTGTTCCATTAATCCTTGGGCCTTTTTCTTTTGGCCAGTATTAGGCTGGTTTCATCACAGTAGCTTTGTGTTATAATTTGAAGCCAAGAATTGTGATCCATCCTGTCTTGCCTTTGTTGCCCAGAGTTGTCTTTACTATTCTAGGTCTCTTCTGTTTCCAAATTAATTTTAGGATTGTTTTCTCTAATTCTGTGAGATATGCTATTAGAATTTTGATTGAGATTGCATTAAATCTGAATAAAAATTTTAGAAATATGACCATTTTGACTGTGTTGATTCTTCCTACCCAAGAGTAAGGGATACGATTTCATTTTCTGATATTCTCTTCTGTATTCTTTTTCAAAGTATTGCAATTTTCAGTGTAGAGGTCTTTTACTTTCTTTGTTAGATTGATTCCTAGGTATTTCAATTTTTTTAACGCTATTGTGAAAGTTGTTGTTTCCCTAATTTCTCTGCCAGTAAGTTTGTTATTTATGAGTTAATTATTCTTTCTCTCTCAGGTCTCAGTTAATTATGCTTTCTCTATCTCAGGAAGGCTATTGATTTTTAAGTCCTTTATATCCAGCTACATGACTGAATTTGATATTTAATTCTAAAAGTCTTTTTGTGGAGTTTTTGGTATCTTCTATTTAGAATATCATGCCATACTCAAGTAATGTCAGTTTAAATTCTTCTTTTCCTATCCTTATTCCTTTTATTTCTTTCTCTTTTAGAATTGACCTGGCTATATTTCCAGAACTATAATGAATTGAAGTGATGAGAGTAGGCATTCTTAACTTGTTCTTGATTTTAGAGTGAAATCTTTCAGTTTTTGTTCATTTAGTATGATGTTGACCATTGATTTGTCATAGATGGCTTTTATCAGATTGAGATAAATACCATCTGTTCCAATTTTCTGTAGGATTTTTGTCAGACATTTGTGTTGGACTTTGTCAAATGCTTTTTCTGCATCTATTGAGATGATCATATAATTTTCATCCTTGCTTCTGCTAATATGGTGTATTATATTTATTGATTTGTGTATGTTGAACAATTAATTGGAACAAATCAAAACAATTAAAACAATATTGGATTTAAAAATCATGATGGAAGGAAATCCCCCATATTTGCTATATTGTGTACTGTCCCCCTCCCAATAGATGCTCAGACTATTGATCTTAGTCCTACAAAATCAAACAACAAAAGCATTTAGTTGTTTTTATGCCTTGGTTGCTATCAACTCAGCCTGTCCTCTGAACCAGTCAGTTACTTAGGGGAATGGGGAATCTTGATCTTCAGCCCATATACCAGTTGGCTCACAGGAAAGGCAACCTGGCTTTGTCTTCCTTGGCGCTGCCTGATTTGCGTGGCTTATGGGAAGCTCAAACTAGTTTCTTGATGTGCTGGTCTCAGACCCAGCACGACCTCTGCTAACTGATGAGGAAGGTGAACTGAATTTTCTTTTCCTGCATGGTCTGCCTATTTTTTTTTCTATAAGCTTGAGGTTCAACATTAAGTTATTTGAAATTGCTCTGTTTCCCTAGTATGGGTGTTCACCATTACAAATTTCACTTGTAGAGCTACTTCCATTGTTCACCATAAGTTCTGTTATGTTGCACTGACATTGTCATTTAATTGTAAAAACTGTCTAATTTTTTTAATTTTATCTATTAGTTGTTTAAAAGGGTATTATTTAACCTTCATGTGTTTATGAAGTTTTCATAGTTTCCTTGCCTTTGATTTCCAATTTTATTGCACTATGGTTCAATAATATACATGGAATAATTTCAGTTCCTTTGCATTTACTTGGGCATTTTCTATGAGCTAGTTTGTAATCTATTTGGAGAATGTCCTGTGTGCATCTAAGAATAATGTGTATTGTGACACTATAGGGTAGAACATTATGTAAGCATCTACTAAGTACATTTGTCAGAAGTTTGGGGAAGTTCTAATATATCATTGTTGATTATTTTTCTAGTTGATCTATTTGTGACAGTGAGGTATTGAGGCCCCCCCATTACAACTATATTAGTGTTTATTTGATTTTTCATGTCCATCAATATTTGTTTTATATAGTCTGGTATATTGCAGTTTGTTGCATATATATTTACAATTGTTATCTCTTCCTCTTGTATTGTTCCCTTAGCAAGAATATAGTGACCTTCTTTGTCTCTCTTAATCAGTCTTGGCTTGAAATGCACTTCATCTGCAAGTAGAATAGCTACCCTTGCTTTTTTTCTGGGTTCTTATTGCATGGAGCATTGTTTTCCATCCTCTGACTTTCATTCTATGGATTTCTTCTTCAGCTAAAGTCGTTTCTTGTATGCAGCATATTGCTGGATCTTTCTTCCTGATCCATTCTGCCAGTTTGCTTCTTTTGATTGGTGAATTCAGTCCATTAATGTTCATGGCTATAAGAGATATGTATTGACTTGTCCTTGTCATGTTATTTTCCCTTTGTTGGCTCCCCTTTCCCCCCTCTACTTAATTATTTTCCTTGTCTGGTGGATTAATTCTGTTGGATATTCCATTGCTGTCCTATGTTAGGTATCCATGGAGTTGTAGTCTTGGTTATCTCTTTCTAGAATATTCTGAAGAACGTTTCAGAGTGCTGATTTGGTGTTCATTAATTAATCTTCTTTGTCATGAAAGTATTGCATTTCTCCATCAATTTTGAGAGGTAGCTGTATGGCATACATCAATCTGGAGGTTGTTTTCTGTTAGGGCTTGAAATATTTTACTCCAAGCTTTCCTTGACTTGAGGGTTTTTGTCAAGAAATCTGCTATGATTCTGATGGGCTTTCTTTTTAGATGATTTGTTTATTTTCTCTAACAGCTTTTAATATTCTGTTCTTGTGTTGGATTTCTAGAATCTTAAGTATTATATGCCATGCTATAGATTCATTTTTGATCATGGGTAATGAAGTTCTATATGCCTCATTTATCTGTATGTCAAATTCTTTTTCCCTGACAGGGAAGTTTTTTGCCATGATATCTGTAAACAGATTTTTATGTCATTTGTGCTATCTCTGCTTTTTCACTGACTCAAATCAATCTTATGTTATTCTTCTATACATCATCTAGTAGTTGCTAGATTGATTTCTCATGGTCCTTTGCTATTTTTAAGGCATCTTTCTTTTCATGGTCACTAATATAATCCTGTCTTCTATATAGGATTAACTGTAATCCTGTCTTTTATTTTCACATTGGCTCATTCTGCTGTGTGCATTTTCAATGGAATTTTTAATCTCTTGGATATCTGTTTGAAACTGTTTTATGAATTCCATTGCTATCCTATGTTGGGCATTCATGGTTTCCATCATTTTCCTAAGCTTCTCTCTCTTTTTCTAAATCTGTATCTGCTTTAGGATTATTAAGCTTTAGGGTTATTAAAGTATTTCATTATGGTCACCATAGTTGTAATTATCTGAGAAATTATTTCTGATTTGATTTTTTCTAGAGTCTTTTTCATATGCTTAGTTACTTCTCCTATGACCATTTTAGAGAGTCCAGGTGAGTGGGTTTCAAACCACCTCTCCTGATTGTTCCCTGGTTTTGCCTTTGGTGAACTGGAAGTCTGGGGTTGCATCTTGTTTAAATGTCTTCTTTTTCTGTAATTTTTTTCATGGTTTAATTCATGGTTTGATGCTTACAAATTGCCTCTGGTGAATAACTTTATTGCTAGTATTACAGCCTTTACAAAATGATTGCTTCTCAGAGGTATCTTCCAAGCATACCTGACTTTTGAATCTATTACAAGATCCTACCTCTTTAATTTATTGGATGAGAAGCTGCTGCCTACTTGGCCTGGCCCCTGATTCTCTGGCACTGGCCTATCATATTTTTAATGATTCTTAGGCATTCTCAGTCTTGGCATACCAAGAAGAAAAACTGATTAGAGCAATTATGTAACTTTGGTTAACAATAACAAAGCACTTTGGTTAGCAATAACAACAGCATCAAACAGATTAGAAATTGAGGTAACTATTAATTTACCACATTTAATCATATGAACTAGATTTGTGATTGTATAACAAAATTTAAAATGAATCAGAAAATTGTATTCAGTAAATAAGCAATTATAAAGTCAAAACGGCAATTTTTCTCTCAGGAAAGAAAATTTAAAAGGGATTGGGTGAAAAATAGAGAAAGAGGGGAGCTAAAGATGGCAGAGTAGTAAGCAGCAAAATACAGAGACTCCCTGAGAAACAACTCAGATGCCAGAATAAAACATCCTGGAGAGGTCCATCCTCTTGACCCAGGAAGAAACTAAAAGGAAAAGAGCTGGTAAGGCACACAGTCCCAGGGCTACCATTGGAGCAGTTAAGATTAGCAGCCATGGCACTCTTGCTGGAGCTGCCCAAACTTGTGCCAGCATGACTCACCAGAGCCACCTGAACTCATGCCACCACTACTCACCAAAGCTGTGGTCACGCTGAAGTCAGAAGTCAGCAGGCGCAACTGAGAACAGAGCTGGCGAGGGACCTGCACTAATCCATGGTGAGTGCTTGGAATAAGACCCTCCCACAGGAAATGGGCAACCAACTGGATGACACACTGGAACCAGGCAGGATGGGAATGAACAAGGAATGGCAGTGACTTCAGTCAGTTGTTCCCTACTCAGAGCAGATTAGTGGAATCTACTTGGGTCATGCCCTTGGCTGAGACCCAATAAGATGTCCTGAACTGATTCTGTAAACACAGAATGCACTAATGTGGTGAAAGCCCATGCAGGTTGAATGGCTCAGAGGGGAGAGGTAAGTATATGCCGCCCCTGCTTGCACCTCAATGACCAATAGCAAACTAGAGAGGGCAGAAATCCCTATCCAGCATGCTTCAGAAGGACCATAACCAGCAAGGAAAGGGGCTGGGGCCTCTACTATTCACCTGTATGGAAGAAACCAAAAACATGACAAGAGAAAGAAATAAGAAAAAACCCCTAGTCCCTAAACCTGTGAATATTGATCCAGGAGAGGTAAATACAGAAGTGATTGAGGGCAGCAAACATGTAATATCAGACACAGCATCAGTGGACATAAAGAGATATCTTAATGACATCATAGACAAGCTCAAAACTGAAATATTAATTCAAGTTAAGCAAGATATAAGAAGATTAATATAAGAAATGCTAAGAACCTCTCAAGAAGACACAGACAGAAGAAGGGAGGAACACAACAAAAGGAGAGAAATGTTCAGTGAAGATTATAAAGAAAACCTAGAATACATGGAGCAGATTCAAAGAGATTACCAGGAAATTAAAAACTCCTTTGAAAGCTGGCAAAACTGCTTGAAAGAAACTAAGGATAGACTATCAAAACTTGAAAACAGGTTTCCAACGTGTGATCACGAAAGGAAAGATCTCTTAAAAATAACAAGGAAACAGGCAGTAACAATACAAAGGCTAGAAGATGACAAGAGGATCTGTAACTTAATAATAGAAAATATGAGTGAAGAAACAGGGTAAAAACAAAGGAAATACAAAGGCTATTCACAGAAATAATTAAGGAAAACTTCCCAAGCATAGGAAAAGGAAATGATATTCAGATATATGAGGCATACAGAACTCCAGCCATCTATAACCAAAACAGAGTTACACCCAGACATATAATAATCAAGATAACAGAAATTCAATATAAGAACAGAATATTAAAAGTGGTCAGAGAAAAGAAACAGATTACCTATAAAGGAAAACCCATTAAAATCACGGCAGACTTCTCAACACAGACCATCAAATCAAGAGGAGCTTGGAGTCAAGCCCTGAAAGAAAATAACCTCCAGCTCAGATTGATGTACCCTGCAAAACTGTCACTAGATATTAATGGAGAAATAAGATGCTTCCATGACAAAGAGGAACTGGGGGAATTTGTGATCACCAATCCAACCCTACAGAGAACACTGAAGGACATTCTAGAGAGAGAGAAAAAAAACAACAGGATTTCAGTAACAGTGGCAGAGAGGCCTCAATGAATGGGGCAGACAGTGGAATGAAGAAGAAAAGTAGACAACCAATGGCAGAAAAATAGCATAGCAGAAATGAGGCAGAGGAAGTTGGCTATAATCTCTAACACAGATGGCCTTGATACACTAAAAAAAAGAAACACAGGCAGAGCAGATCAGGAGATAGGTCCCTTGAGATGCTCTGTATAGGAAAAGTAATTAACCTGAAAGAGGGTTTATGGATGAAAAATCAAATATGAGAAAACAATGCTCTATGTGACAGGGAACCAGAGAGAAATAGGGGCAACTCAACCACCACCTGGAGATAGGTTGGAAAGACATGATACTTACGTGCAGTAGAGAACAACTCAGCTATAACAAGGAAAATCTTGAGGCTTTTGTAGGTAAAGGAATACAACTTGAGATTAAGTCCAGGACTGAGAAGGTTTGGAACCACTTTGGTAAATAGCAGGTTGCCCCCCCAATCTAAAAACTGAGGGAGTTGGTGGGACCCAAAATGTGCAGTGCACCCTATGAGAGTGAAGGGGGAGGAATAGTCTAAAAAAGAAGGCAGAGTACATTGTTAATCGTATATGAGGTTTTAAAATTCACATTACAGTGCTGTGTTTAGAAGGATTATATTCTTTTCCAGTTTTTCTGCTTGTACTAGATTTTAGGACATAGACAACTATCCTGAAAATAGCAGGATATAGTATGGTAATCATCCTTAATTTCCTATTAACTTAATCTGAAGCCCTGCATAACTTATACTGTTTTATCAAGACTGATCTTATTTGAATCTGGTTTGTTAGATAGCTGTTTTGTATAGACAGATTTTATTCGAATCTGTTATGATTGATAGTATCAAGCCTGCAAGTATAGGCAACTACACTGAAGATGACAAGTTTCACTAGGATACCTACTCTGGTTTGATTATTACCTGCTTTTGAAGTCTTACACTGTCTACAATGTTTCATTTTTAATAATATTGTTATGTACCACTATATTCAATTATACTATGCCTGATGATATAAACAATTCTATTGAAGGTAACAAGAGACAACACAGTAAGTATTATAGATCTCCTTGTACTGCGGTTTTATATGACTTTTTCATTTCATGTTTTTATAGGAATTTGTTTTGTCTTGCTTTGTTTTGTTTTTCCCTCTAATAAAGAAAGGATAGAAACTCATGCATGCATAAAACCTATAAGCAGTTTATGAGAAATGATTATATAATGCACGATGAAATGAACAACTACTTTGAAGAAAAAGAGACACTACAGTACCCAATCCTGACTCCATAGCATCATGATGTGAAATCCAGCACTACTATTATTCTTTGTTCAGAGTGATTTTAGCCTGTTTTGTTTTGTTTAATTTCAACATACATAAAGGTATGGACAGCTATTTTGAAAAGAATGAGAGACACTATAACAGCCATTGTTGACTTCTCTATTGTCTGGTCTTAAAGACCTAAAATGCCTTCCTCATCCTGTTCAGATCAGCTTTATACTATGTTGTTTTGTATGAATTCTCTGTTTGTGAAGATATGGACAACTATTTGGAAGAAAACAGGAAACAATATGATAGATAATGAAGATCTCTGGTTGTCTTGCTTTGAAATTTGTCTCTTACATTGCTTTTTTATGTTGTTTTTTTCTGTTTTGTTGTGCTTAATTTTACCCTCTTTCAAATAAAAATTAAAAAATAGAGGAGAAGAAGAAGAAAGAAGGAGAAGAAGAAGAAGAAGAAGAAGAAGAAGAAGAAGAAGAAGAAGAAGAAGAAGAAGAAGAAGAAGAAGAAGAAGAAGAAAAAGAGATTAGAAGCAAGGCTGGAGAACAATGTAGCAACATACAAACTTTGCAGAAGACAGGAGGGAAAGAGAAGAAATAAAAAAAAGATCATAACAGAACAACAACAAAAAACCTAGAAACTATGTTCACATTCATACAAAAATAAGAACAAACAATGAAGAAGAAACATAGACATAGACAGACAAAGAAAAGTAAAGTAAAAATATCCACTTCAAAGTTTGTCTCTGCTTCCAGTGGTAGATAATGTGGGCAGATAGAGTCCAGATTCACATTTATCAATGCTAGCAAACCGGCAGCAGCCCCAGGGTGGTGTAAAGGATGGCCCCAGTGAGCTTCCATCCCCACACTGAGTTAAGGCGGCCTCAGGCTGTGAAGCCGTAACCAAATCTACCCAGTCTCCTGGAGTCCCTGAGCCCACTGCGGGTTTGAACTCAGCTGGGAGCCACTAGGGAGAGTTATCGCCAGCCCCAAGTCCCAAGCTCAGCTGTCCCATTCCAGGATGGCACACAGCCAATCACCCTCTCCTCAGAGGTCTGAAAGAAACAACTCATCCACTGCATTCGCTGCGGTTTGCTGCACCCACTGTTCTGCCCCACTGGGGCTCTTCTCCATGGAGGGCTCTGTGGTCTCCAGCACTCACTGTGTGTCTGCGGTTTCAAGCCACCGTCTCATGCAGGGAGTTCGGGCTCAGGGAAAAAGCATCACATGCTTCCTCCTTCTTCACCGAAATTTTTCTCTTTGCTCTGTGGACTTCAATTCTTGTTTTAGATCCTTCCTGGTCTCAGACACCCACTTTCCTCTTTTTCTTCCTCATGTTGCTATAGTCTAGTGTTTGAACATCAAATCTTGGAGAGACTCTGCTGCTTATCACTTTCCTCTGTCATAATTCTGAAATACCTGGACACTATGCAGAATATCACACTGATCCTTTGTAACGATGACAGCTATGTGATTGGACAAATGAAGTAAAAGAACTACAGAGGTATATAACCTTTACATACTATACGTGATTCAGAAGGTTAGAGATAAATCTTATGAAGATTCAGGAAACGTGTATTTCAGTAAAGATTTTATGTAGCAGTAGTCAGAAGTGTATCAGGACATTTCCTCCAAGCTAAAAAGATAAGTAGGTACATGTTACACTCCCTAACTAATCAATGACTGCTTTATTTCTTCAGATTTTGGAGGTAACACATTCTAATATATATGATTGTCCTAGCCCCCATAGACGTTAACATGGAAGGGTAACAGCTTTAGGTGGAAATATATTAGCATAAACAGCTTTGCCATTTGAGACTTACATAGCTCCAATGATGTTGGCAGTATCAATAGTGGAAGTGGATGCAACATGAAGATTAATGGAAGCCCCTGTGGGAGAAATGTGAAATGACTCTGATATAGGTAAAACTATCTGAGTAGAGAATTAAATGGTTTTCTAGTAGCGGCTTTTACATCTTTCCAATCACTGGTGGAAACAGACACTTGACCCTGGAGCACTAAATAAGCATGTGTCAGAGACTTCTCATTAGGAGGTAGACAATTTCCACACAAATAATCATAAAACTTACTGAATTTATCTTCAGCTCAATGGAAGATTAAAATATCACATCTGGAATCCAGCCCAATAGCAGCCAAAAGGTGTTTATAAACTGTATAAACAGTCCATGTTACATCTCAAAGTTCTACAACCACTGCTTCTTTGGTTTTTAGCTAAGTCAGTATGGGAGTTTCATAAGACCAACTGAATAGGGTAAGGAAAAGACCTGGTCTTTGTCCATCTATTAATTGTCCAGTTATACAAGTCAAAAAATACATGACTTCATTATGGACACATATATGAATGGCCTCAAAGGACAGTAGAAATAGAAAATTTTCATAGTGAGTGAATCAGGAACTGATATAATTTCCAGGTCATCCTTGCTGCATGGAAGTGAAAGTATATTCTTGGCTATTATGCAGTGGAAAGAGTATAAAGGCAGCCATGTAAAGTGTCACTCAGAGATCCCTTCAAGAAAAAATCCAATTAGGGAGATTAGCTAATTGCTTTGTAGGCTCCCATTGCTGCACCTTAGGATTCACTGCAGGATTCATGCTGGGTACCTGCTCTGCCTGGGCTTCTCCCAGTCAGTGACAGCACAGTGGGTGTTGAGAAATAGGAAAAGTGCTGGAACTTAAGCATTTCTTCCCCTAAATGGGACTCTTCTCATTGGTTATTTTTCTCTGGAGTTCCCAATAGACATGGTCGAGACATTTCCAGAGCTGTACTACAGTCTGGGCTCCTCCTAATTTATCCGCATCTTTCCTTTCACAAGTGCTAGTTTTGCATGTAGCTCTCAGACTCTTCCTCCCACTCCTGCTTCCTTCCTCTTCATCATTCACTAGCACATCCCCCAATAAATCTCTTGCACTTCTCATTCTGCCTTGGCATTTGCTTCAAAAAGTAGAATCAATTTTACCTCTTTCTCAGTTCTAGGTCTTTGAACGTGCCATTTTCTCTGCCCAAATAACTATCCTCCCTTTACCTGACTGGCTTCAACTTTGACCACTGGACTGTGAATAACAGATACTGGTTTAGCTATCACCTTCTCCAATAACCTTTTTCTGACTTCCCACTATTTCAGAGTTATTGACACAGGGAGCATAGCACCATTTATAATCCCATGGAACCCTTAACTCTCTGATTTGTAATCTGCTTCCCTGCGGATCCCCACCCCCCGTAATATAAATGTCATGATGGATGGATCTGTACTTCTTCATCATACTTAATGTCAACCATAATGTTTCAAGATGTTTGGTATGGCTGGGGATTCATCAAATGCATGTTAGATCAGTAACTACACACAAAGAATGAGAAAGAAAACTAAGGAAAAAAGAGAGAGGACTTAAAAGAGGAAAGATGACAGTAGAGCATAGAAAAAGTTCACTGACTCAGACAACTCTCATCAGACACTTTTAATAGGCATCCTGTAGTTTCAGAAATGAGTAGAGTAGGAGTTATTAAGGGCAGTGACCTAGCTCTGACACATGTCTTCAGAACACTGGAGTCCAGCCACATTTCTTTTATTGGCAACATGGTCAGCTCTTGCTGAGTCGGGTTTGAAGCTGTTACTGAATGCTGGAAATCACCCAAGTCAGATAATGCCAGATACGGTAACTCCCAGGAGTAATAGCTTTATTTGGATCAATGATAAGAACCACACTGTCTGAGGAAATTATGGTAATAACTCAAATGCATGAAGATTTACACTAGCTACCTCAGGAAAACCTTAAAGGAAGTTCTTCTAGGAAGTCACTCCTCAAGACCTCTTTTCATTTATGCTTCCAATTTTCTAGGTTCCTGTACTCATTTCTGTCAACTTGACTCCAGATTCTAAGTTTTATATTTCAGAGCTGTTTTTTGACACAATTGAAATTATGACTTTCTGAATCTTTTCTGTCAAGGTCCTAAAAATGCTTCTATATTCTAGGGCTTTTTGTGTCCCAACTATTCCTTAGGTCATCTTTACTCTGAGTAATGATTTTCCACTATTTCCCAAATAAAATCTAGGCCTCATTCTTATGACAGAAGTAATTTCATTTGCTGATGAAAAAAATACCATAATAATATTTATTTTAAAAATCTATCATCCAGAAGTCATGGGAATTACATTTGCCATAAAGAACTAAATGTATGAGGATGAAGTAAAGTGTACTAAATCAACAATAGTTTAAGGTAGTTATGAAACCAAAGAAACCAATGTCACTTCAATTAGTTACCAAATTTGACATGCCCAGGAATGTAACTTATGTAGTAGATTTGGATCATCATGAATCATTTTTCAGTAAATTCTCAGAAGGACATTTGTTACAAAGAGAAATAATGCTCAAAATGAAGAGTATTTTCTCATAATGGTTTATCTTCCCTTCCCCAACAAGAAAGCTGTGGTTTTTCAAGAGGCTACACAACTCAGGGAGGTGAGCAGAAACACATCTTAAGTACAGATGTAGTATCTTTATAAGGGGGAGAAGAATATCTAAATAGAACTTTCAGGCACTGCTGATTTTAGGCAATACAAGCATGTCCAAGGTTAATAAGGTAAAGAACAAAAAGACTCGCAGGAAAGGAATAGTGGGTTTAAAAGGACAAGTAACATGAGGACAAAAAATTTATTACAGACAATAAATCACAGCCACAGCCCAATCCAAATTTCTGTTTATGGTATTGCAGTAGCCACTGTGTGGAGAGGTTAGTGAACTACATTTAACATGTGTGCATTTCATTTTACTTAATGTTTAAGCTCTTTAATTCATTGTGTCTACGAAAAGGCTCAGTCAGAAAATCCAGATGGACTATATTAATCAGAGCACATAATTTTAGTGGTAGACTTGCTTATTCCCAAAGCCTGGATATATTCCTAGAGCCTTTGCAATGCCTCGTTGTCTCGAGGTAAGAAATATGGTTGGCTTAGCAGCATTTGTTAATTTATGTAAGAAGGAAAATGAATCACATATAAACATATGGAAATAACCAAATGCCAATTTTTTTTAGGTTAGCTTTTTGTGTCCTCATTTTCCTTTTAGTTTAGAACTGGTTATATCAACTTTTAACATTGAACAGACTCCTTGCTTCAGTTTTGTGTGTGTGTGTGTGTGTCCTTCAGACCAAGTAAAATTAGTGTTTTCTTTGGACAGAAAACTGGCAAAGGATGGGAAATTCTTACTTTAGGATATTACAGTTAAGGGTCAAGAACATTTAAGCAGGAGTTACTGCCATCCAGAGGCAGAAAGCCATGAACTGCCATGTCCTATTTTAGTGTTACTACACAGGAAGTAAGCCAAGAAAAATCGTGTAGGCTGTTGCAGTTTTGCTCACTAAATCATCAAAGAATAAAAAATACCTAAATTTGAATGCCACGGGTCTATGGTGTCCCACTGTCGTCACGGATGACGGAACATATTTAGCATTCTTCAGAGGTAGTCATAATGAAAGAGAATGCAGTTTTCTGTGATCTCAAGCTAACTGTCGCGAATACTCCTCCGAGTGTGAAAGTGTAAAACACCTTGAAAATGAACTCATCTGTATTTCCTTAAAAATACATTTTTGTTGTTCCCAAGCCACATGTTACTTCAGCTGAGACATGGAAATTAAGGTTTTTAGTGACTGATCAAGGCAGCCCATTACCTTTCAACACAGGTAAAATATGTCTTGGCTATGAATTGTCTTTGAGAGAATAAGAATTTCCATCATATAAAAAAACCTCAGCATTTGAATGTGAGCTTCCAGACATGTGCACAGTAATTATTTTTAATGGCATTAGTAAGAAAAATTCTGAAAAAGTACCTGTAAAAATCATGCTGGGATTATCATAAGAAGGTTTTTTAACACACAGACTTGCAGTTACGAAAAACTATGTCATACTAGGACTCTGACATTAGTGATTACTATTTGACTGGATAAAAGGAAGTTTCTATGGCATCTCAAAGGCCCAATTTCCCCTGGCAACAAATAAATAAACAAATACATTAATTCTGAAATTGTTTATATTTTTATGGCAATCCACAACACCTGCATTAGTTTTTCTTTTTATGAACAAGAGCCAATAATAACTCTAAACTATGTTTGCTATTCACAAACACTTTAAAGATCTATGACAAATATAACTTTGTGAGTAATTTTTAGAAGTCCTAACACACGGACACATGCACAATTCTAAAACAAAAGAAAATGAAAATACAATCTATCTGTCAACCAAACCTAGTTCAATTTTCTCAGCAGCTTCTGCTTATCCACATGATTTTAATGTACAACCACTTTGATTCAAATAAAAGAATTTATAATTTGACCATAAAATATTATTTTAAAAACTAATTTTTCACTCTACCAAAAGAATGTGTTAGAATATGTTTGGAAGCCTACATTCAAATGTGCTAAACGGTAAACAAGAAAGGCTGCACAAACTAGCAGTGTAAGTAGTTTTTTAAAAAAGACATCAAAATGAGAAATCTTACGTTCCCGTAGCGGCACTGTGCACCAATCCCTATCAGAACACCTGCTCTCCTGTCGCTTTTTCCTTTAGACTTCTTGCATGAGCAGGGTTATTAGCGCCCTCTACTGGTTTTCTGTCTGACATGCAAAAAGAAAAAAGGAGATGAAACCATCATTTAAGTTCTGGGACATTGTGTTGTCCTGACTCAACAGAAAGAGAAAAGACTTTTCTATGCTGACATTATTTCTTTTCTCACCTCTTGTCTTAATAACCTATACCGAATATATGATGGGAGCACTTGTTTCTGAGAAGTTTCAAATCATTGCCAAGTTGTACTTCAGCACCAGAGCAGGAGGCAGCAATATAGAAGAATAAGGAGAAACTGTGAAAATTGCAAGAAAATATCATATATATAAACATAAGCCCTCTATAGATGAGATAGAAAACGGGGAAGGGATACAAACACATTAAACTGTAGCAGTGGTTACCTCTGAAAAGTAGACTGGCATTGAAAGCTATGGCATGGGGCAGAAGTGTTTTTATCCCTTAGTTAAGATACACATGCGTGTTTAACTTTTTAACAGGGCATTTGTATCCTGATCCCATCATTTTTCATCCTCTCTTCTGCTACCCCTCACCCTGTGACAAGCTCCCGCCTGCTTTCTCTCCATCCCGCTTGCCCTCTGTCTAAGCAGACTCCACACTGCAATCAGTGTGACTCTTCTCACGTAGAATTCCCGTCACGGCTTTCTCATATTCAAACGCTACCAACGGCTTCCTGCCATGTTTAGAATAAAGCCCAGTCTATTTTACACCCTGGATCCTCCAGAAGCTGCAATAATGCCCGGCACATAATAGGTGCTTGATAATGAATTTTTAATGAATAAATTAAAAACTGAGATGAATATTGTTTTGCAAAATTTAAAAGAAAGATTATTGAACTTGGAGAACTAGTAAGGACTGCTTACTGACTAGTGAATTCATTTTACCTCCCTGAAGACCATTTATCACAGGCAAAAAATAATGGTCCTATGTCTAAATTGTCAATGATTTAAAGTCTCAGATTCTTGAACTCAAACACACACATGCATGTGCACACACATCCCATATGTGTGCTTATCACAGATGAAGTGCTACCTTAACAATGACATTGCACTCTACTCTGATAAGGTAACATTATTGAGCATTTGCTATGTGACAATGCTACACTAAGCACTTATAAATTTATTGAGAACGTAAGATATGTTTATTCATTAATACTTCAACTACCTTTTGATGTTACCTTTCCTATTATCATTTTCTTAAGGTGAAACTTTTTAAATACAACTCGTTTTTTCAAATCTAGGTCCTGTCTTTCATGACACTTCAAAAATCAACCCATAATGTTTTTCCTGAATCAACCCATAATGTTTTTCAGAAACCATCTGAAAGAATGTACTTCTTAATCTCATGACTTATTATCAATCTTTTGCTGGAAATATGCCACATTAAGTTTATCATTAAAGAAATGCTAAGAAATATCAAATTTTGTATGGCAACTATCATTGGATTAAAATCCACAGGTAATATAATTTGGCCAGATGAGAGAAACAAGTAGGCTTAGGGTACAGAGGGAAGGGGCCACTTTTCAGGTATTATAGGCCATAAATTTGTAAAATCTAAATTTAAAAAATTAGAATTGCATTGTTTTCTTGTAATTCTTCTATATATATATAGAGAAGACATATATATATATATATATATATATATATATATATATATATATATATGGTTTTCTGACAAAAGTAATAGATTGAAAATTGATTGACTAATGCAGAAAACTAAAAAAGCCAAAAGATTTAAAAATATCAATAAGAAGTTTATACATTTGAAAGATAGAACTTTTATGCGGAACTGAGGCAACGGAAGTATAGAACAGTGTAATGGGGGCAGATTATATGCAAAAATCTATGGCTCAAAATATGAGGGGAAAAATCATAGTGAAATACAATAAGGATGTAGAAATACTCCACACCTAGAAAAATAGAAAAACTGCACCATTATAAGAACAGAAAAAGGAAAGACATTTTTAAGCAGTCTAAGCAAAAAGACATGACTACAGAGTTATGACTACTAGCACAACTTTTAACAATAGAAGCCAGAAGACCACAGAAACATCTTTGCACTATTGAAATACAATAGCCTAGAGAAAATACTTCTAAAATTCATTTGTAAACAGAAGAAACCCAGAATAGCAAAGGCAATTCTGGGCAACAAAGGCAAGGCAGGAGGCATCTCAATTCCTGACTTGAAACTATACTACAAAGCCACAGTGATAAAATCAGCATGGTACTGGCAAAGAAATAGACCTGAGGATCAATGGAACAGATTAGAAGATGCAAGCACAACTACAAAGACACTCAGCCCCCTGATATTTGAAAAAGGGGCTAAACATGTTCATTGGAAAAAGGACAGCCTCTTTAATAAATGGTGTTGGAAAAATTGGCTCTCCACATACCAAAGACTGAAACTAGATCCATGCCTATCACCATACACTAAACTAAAGTCAAAATGTATCAAAGATCCATATTAAAACAGAAACACTATATCTACTGGAAGACAATGTAGTTAGAAATCTTGGAGACATAGGGAAAGACAGAGAATTCATGGACAAAATGCAAACCACACTAGAAGTACTTCAATAAATGGGATCTCATTAAAAAGTTTCTGCACTTCAAAAGAAATCACCAACAAAGTGAAAAGAAAACCCACAGAATGGGAAAGAATTTTAGTCAACAATCAGACAAAGGATTTATGTCCAAAACATATAAAGAATTGAAAAACATCAACCCCCCAAATTCAAAGACCCTTTCCAAAAATGGGTATCTGAGATGAACACACAGTTCTCAGATGAAGATATACAAAAGGCAAATAAACACATGAAGAAATGTTCACCATCACTGGTCATTCGAGAAATGCAAATTAAAACAGCATTGAGATTTCATCTCACTCCAGAAAAAATGGTTGCCTTCAAGAAATCAACTGCTAACAAATGTTAGCGAGGCTGCGGGAGAAAAGAAACACTGCTCCACTGCTGGAGTTTAGACTGGTGCAGCCACTATGGAAATCAATATGGAGATTCCTCAGCAAACTAGGATTAGCAGTTCCATTCAACCCAGCTATTCCCCTCCTGGGTATTTTCCCCAAAATTTGAAAAGGTCATGTCACGGTGATATATGTGCACCCATGTTTATAGCAGCACAATTTGTGATAGCTAAATCTTGGAAATAACCAAAATGCCCACCAATCACTGAGTGGTTGAAAAAGATGTGGTATTTTTATACAGTGGAATATTACTCAGCTATAAAAAAGGATAATCTTGAGGCCTTTATAGGTAAATGGAGGCAACTTGAGACTATCCTCACAAGTGAAATAAATAAGACCCACATTTGTAAATATCACATTGTCTCTCTAGTGTAAAATATAATAAAAACTGAAAGAGTAATAAGATCCAAAATGTATAATAGATATTGTAAAAATGAAAGGGAAGGAAAGTGCTCTAAAGGATATAACTGTATGTATGTTTAAGTGTGTCAGATAGATGACCATACTACTAAGTTTTCATTGGATCATTGAACAGAATAGTTTGCACTGCCAATGTTTGAGTATCTATTCACTTTTTGTGCTTTGATTTTGTAACTTGAAAAACTATTTCTATAAGGACAATGTATAATTTATCAACTAGTGATTTCTTAGTGTTAATTTTTTTTGAAATTCTGTATTATTTCTACCTTTTTTCTGTTTTGCTTTGTTTTTTCTTTTTGTTTAAATAAAAAAGAAATACAATAACCTAAAATTACATAATCAGCTATGTTATGATTTAAGAATCAAGAATAAAATAAACACTTTTCATTAATCCATCTCAAAGGATTTAGCTATAAGACATCTCCCTAAATCAAATTGTAAACACTATTTTAGGAGCATTGAAAGTCATTTTAAAGTGTATGAAATGAATAAAAGGGAACAGCATGGGGAAATGTTGACTATATAAAAAAATAATAATAGCTGGGCTCCATGGTGCATGCCTGTAATCCCAGCACTCAGGAGGCTGAGGCAGGAAGATTGCTGTAATTTTGAGGCCAGCCTGAGCTACAAAAGCAAGTGCAAGGCTAGCCTTAACTAAATAGCAAGGCTAGATCCTGCCTCAATAAGTAAATAAATAAATAAATAAATAAGACTTGGATATTTATTCTTTTCCTCTTCCTTTTTTCCCTTTTCCTTTCCCTCTCTTCATCTTCCTCCTCCTCTTCCTCTTCCTTCTCCTCTTTCTCATCCTATTCTTCTTTCTCTTCCTCTTCTCCTCCTATTCCTGCTCCTTACCTCTTCTTTTTCCCCTCCTATTCTTTTTTCTTTTTTTCTCTTCCTGCATCTCTCTTCCTTTCCTTTGTCTTCTCTCTCTCTCTCTCTGTCTCTCTGTCTGTCTGTCTGTCTCTCTCTCTCTCTCTCTCTCTCTGAAGTTTACCATCAGAATATGCATGAATTAACTTGAAAATGTGCTAGCACTAGCTGCTACAGAGAACTAGGAGATAAATGGAGAACCTATTCATTTTCAGTGAATCATCCCAGACCGCCTAGCATCTCCCCATCTCTCTCAAACTACCTGATAGCTGTAGTGTACACAAAGCTAGCACAGACCTGCTGACACTAGCTTAAATCAGCAAACCATTAAGCTGACTAGAATAATGAAAAATAATAATTGCATTTTGCTTTCATCACTAATGTTTATATTTAATATATAAAGTTAAATGATACAACCATAAAAATAATAATTTCCAAACCAATAGAATAAAAAAATGGGTTTTTAAAAAACAATTTCCTTGAAACAATATTGAAAGTTGTATATGTATCTGAAAGAAAAGAAAATAGCCAAAGAAATGTTTGAATAATGGCTAAGAATGTGTCAAAACTACCAATAGACACAAAAACAATTCCAGAAAACTCAGCACTAAGATGAACATTAAATGTATCACACCTAATTGTTCAAAAGTAAGAAAAAAGAGAAAATTTCAAGATGCCAGAGAAATTGGGAGATATGTAATCTATAAAACATAGCAACCTTTTGTCAGAAGCCATGAACACAAGAAATAAAGGCAGATTGCTAAAGTGTAAGGGAAAAAAATCAGCCTAGCATTCCATATCTTCTTCTCTATAACCTAAATCTGAAACTCATCTTCTAAATGTAAAGGAAAAATGTTTTCTAAGACAAAAAATATCTGAAAGAAATCACTGCCAATAAATCTTTCTTACAAAACTATTAAAGTAAGTTCTTTAGATAAAAGAAAAACTGATTTAACTCAGAAACTTAGTTCTATGTCATGAAAACCATGAAAAAGATGAAATACAATTTTTAATGTTTTATTTTAAATCTATATAAAAGATGAATTTTTAAAGTAAAAATAGTTACAAAATGTATTGGACTATAATAAACATGTAGGTAAGTGAAATTTTTAAGAAGATCATCACCACAGGAAGCAATACAGAGAAACTGAGAATGTTTACTAAGATAACTGTACTATATGCGAAGTAAGGTAACATCATTTAAAGATGGAGTTAGGTTCATTAAAATGCATGTTACCATCTTTTGGGCTATCACTCAAAATTTTTAAAAGAAGTACAAGAGGTATTATTTAAAGGACTAAAACAGAACTATATAAAATGCACAATAAAATTAAGAGAGGATGAGGTAAGGAAAGAAAGAAAGAAAGAAAGAAAGAAAGAAAGAAAGAAAGAAAGAAAGAAAGAAAGAAAGAAAGAAAGAAAAGTAGAAAATACTTAAGACATGATGGATAGGAATCTGATCATAGCATTAAATGTGGTTAGTCTAACTGACAGAATATCACAGTAAATTTTAAGAAAAGTAACCCAACTGTATTTGTCTACAAAAATTCCTTTAAATATAGCTCAAAGTGGTTAAAATAAGGAAAAATATACCATAATAGCATTCATAGAAAGTTGTAACACCTATACTAATTTAAGACAAAGTAGACTTGACAACAGAGATGATTACTGTGGTTAAATGAGGACTACACAATAAGAAAGCAGACTATTCTACAAAAAGACATTGAGTCTTGAATATAGATGCACCTTATAAGACAGCAACAAAACACAGGGGCCAAAACTGTTAGAACTGAAAAAAGAAAAATCCACCAAGCTAGTTGGAGATTTCAACAATCTGTGTATAAGCATTAACAACTCAAGCAAAGACCAGTAAAAAAACAGATTATCTGAACATCACTACTAATTTACATGATTTAATTTTGACGTATGGACCACTCCATTCCAGAATAGAGGAATATACATTCTTTTCAATCTCATTTAATACATTTCCAAGGCAGATCATATTCTGTTTCCTAAAACAGATTTACAAGAATAAAAATCATTCCAAATACATTCTCAAGCAACAAATGAATTAAGTGGAAATTAGTAATAAAACATAGTAGAAGACATCCAAATATTTTGAGATTAACCTATTTACTTTAACATTTTCAATGAAGAAGTCTTAAGAGAAATTTAAAACATTTAAAACTAAATGAAAAGGTAACAGTGAAATTTGCTGGATTAAGTGAAACTTCTTGGTAGAAAATTTACACTAATAATTACAAAATTAATTGTACTTACATTATCCAATCCAGTAGTCATACTTTAAGGCAGTTGTCCAACTAATTTGAAAGCTTAAATTTACACAACCACCTTCATGCAAATGATTACAAAGGCTTTAAATTATACCTCAATAAATTTAATTTAGAAAATAGATATATAAAATCAAATTTTTTCCTGTATAAGACCAAACTATCTTCCTAGTAGATGCTAAATGAATGGTAAAATATACTATGCTCATGGAATATAGTAGTCAATGTTTGTTAAGCTACCTATAACTCAAGCAAATACAATCAATTAATACAATCTAAAAATACATAAAATGTAGGAAAAATGTCCAAGACAAGATGTCCCTTATGTAAGGAAAAGTTATAAAATGTATTAAAGTAGTTTACTAAAATAAACAACTTGTTGTGTTCATAATATAAATATATAATATTTAAATACCACCTCTTTCAAAATTTTAATGGAAAATCTGAAACAAGGCTTTATAAAATCTAGATTGACTTTTAAATATGCATGTGAGGAACAGGATTGAAAGTTATCTCTAATGAAAAAAATATTAGCAGATTATCCCTTTCAGTTTAAGAGAGCAGCAATGGCCCATGGATGATCAAATAAAACCAACAGAACAGAAGAAAAATCCTAAACATGTTCATGGTTATGTGTAAACGATGTGCCATAGTCTTGTACTGAAAATTAGTAAAGAAATCATGAAGTGCTACAATTGGTTCTGCTTCTAAAATTAAGCTTCAGTGTGCTACCTCACAAAAAGATAAATTCCAGCCAGCATGCTGCTCTGGTAAGTGGCTGTGTCTTGACAAGCCATGACCGCCCCAGGGTGAGAACCATATCAGCATTTCCTGAGATCCACGACGCGCCATGTTGGACGTTGGGTCGCTGGGAAAACGGCAGCCAGTTCACCCCTCTGGTGAGCGGCTGTGAGCCTACTGGGGTGCAGGCTAAGAATCAAATATCCATTCCCGCCCCCTCAGCAAGTAAGAGCTGGAGATCTGAGCACATCTTGTGAGTTTGACTATATGCGACATAGCAAATAAAGGGGATTTTCTTCTGCCATCTCTTTGAGGGCACATATTTTTATCTCTGTTTTGCTCTGTTTTGATCAATGGTATTGCTCTATTCAATATTCTGTTTTTATAATTTCTGTATTTCCTTCGATATTGCTCTACCTGATTGAAGGAACAACTATTGTAAAGAAAACCAGATATACTATTGTACCTATTGCTGTTATCCTGGTAACCTGCTGTGAGGTTCTATGCCAATTTCACTGCACTGCCTCAGTTGGCTGTGTCCTGTCTTGTTCTGCTGTATTTTACTACCTTCAAAATAAAATAAATAAAATAAAAAATAATAAGAAGAAAAAATTTTTAAAGTAAATAAAACAACAAAACAGATTAGTAAGGTACTGAGCAACCTGAAACATGATATAACTAAACACATAATGGACTTAAAAAGCAAAAGGAGAAAAAGACAGTTTTCTAAAGGATATAACTGCATGTACATTTAAGGGTGTAGGAATGATAATTATGTTGCTAAGTTTTTGTTGGATCAGAGAACGGAGCTGTTTGCAGCCTCACTGTTTTGATGTTCACTTTGTATGCTTTGATTTTGTAACTTGAACAACCTACATCCAGAAAGACAATATGTAATGTATCATTTCATATTGTGATTTCTTACTGTTCATTTTTTTTAAATTGTGTATTGTTTCTACCCTTTTTTTTCTGTTTTACTTTATTTTTCCCCTCTCTTTAAATAAAATTTTTAAAGAAATAAATTCCAAAAATATTCTTGACAATAAAAAGCAAAAAATAAAAAATAGATAAAAATTTTATATTCTAAAAACAATATAGAAAATACACTGTTATCCTATAGTAATAAAGGAAATCTATTAAAAACAAAAAGATCAGTTGGGTGTGGTAGCTCACACCTGTAATCTCAGCACTCAGGAGGCTGAGGTAGGAGGATTGCTGTAAATTTGAATCCAGCCCGGGCTACTTGGTGAGTTCAAGACAAAGCTGAACTAAATAGTGAGACCCTGTCTCAAACCTCCCCCCACACAAGCAGAGCATGACCCAGAAAAAAAAAAGATAATTTGCCTATATTCAAATTTTAATGTGTCTATTCACCAATATATGCCAACCTCAAATTGGAGAAATATACTAGGATAGTCACATAATAAAAAAAACTTAGTACTCAAAATAAGTGGATAATTCCTATAAAATAGTAAGAAAAAGAAAAACAAAATGATCTCTTTAAAAATGAAGAGAAAAATGTCAGGAGGCAATTTACCAAAGAAGAAAGCAAATATTACCTTAGTTTTAAAAATTGCTTAACCAGCAATATGGAAAATATAAATAAAAACCACATTGAAGAATCTATTGGCACAGTAAGATTTATAATTTTTTTTAAGAAAAGTAGTTTGACAATAGCAGCAAATGACAGAAACAATGGTGGCGTGAGCATAACCTATCTCACATTCTTAGAATGGACTGCAATATATGATTTAAAGGGTTGAAAAGAAATCTTCAAATCAACATAGACAAATCTCACAAGTGAGACAATTGATATACATGATATTTATATATAAATTTGTAATTTATATATTTTAAATATTTAATTTAAAGCAATACTATATATGCAGGAATATATTAATATGCATTAAATATGAGCACTAAATAGTCACAAAATACAGACAGAGGCCACTTCTGGTAGGAAAATACAAGGTGATTAGATGAGACAAGAACACAGAGGCCCTTAATTATAATTGTGGTGTTTCTGTCACCTAAGTTAGTTTGTGAGGATATGAAAATTTATTATGTTAGTTTCATCATCTTTTTATATCTAAATTTTTTCACCAGACTAATAAGCATAGAATGTAGAAGCAAATATATATCCCTTCATTACTGTTTCTACTTGTAGCTAACTGATCCATCTGAGTTTCAGTAACCTAATGTAAAAATAATTACACTAATATCTTACTTAGAGAGATAGGGTGAGAATGCAGCATTGTTAACAAGTATCAAGCACATCATGTAATTCTAAGTGCAGAAATCATTCCACAAATGGGGGATATGATTACCTGCATGTGGCCAATCCCCCAGGGAGTTGGCTGTTGAACCTAATTATCAGGAAATCATGTCTATATTGTAGTGCAGACAGGGTTTTCTCAAGAGAGGACATGCTCATTACCATAAAGCTTCTGGGGCCTCTGATTCCTTGTCATTGATGTTTTTCATGGGGAAAAAAAGTTATCACATGTAAGGAGTCAAATAACATTGAGTTAATTTTTAATATACAAGCAACATTATCAGAGAAATACCACTTCTTTGTTAATTGCAAAATAAACAGCTCTCTAGTCAAGAACTAATTCTAGGCTAGTATTTAAGTAAAGTAGGTAAATGAGCTATTCATGGAGCTTTAGAGGTTTTTAATAACTTTCCTCTTCTCTAATAAATTAATGTGTTGCTCTTGGAAGTGTTTATGCTGTGCCCTAACAGACAACTTAAAGTTTTTGTAGAGCACTGTATTTCCTAAAGAAAAGAGAAAAGTAAATATCCCTTCTAAAGGTAAGCAAGTCAACAGAAGGCATTCTTTCTGCTTTTTTGACCTGGTCTGGTCCTCAAGAAATATTCCATAGTGAAAAAAAAGAATAGTCTTTTTACATGCTTCAAGATTACTGCAAAATTTGATATTTTGGTTATTTGACTTCATTTATACTTAAAAAAGAAAAAGCTTTTTTAATATCAGCATACCAGCCACCATGGTATTCTCTTTGTTCTTGGCCTATTAGTCTCAAACAAATACTGTATATTAATGAAGAAAAAAATGTTAAATGACCTCTAGATATATATGTCTATTAAGTTGAATGTCAAAGGCAAAGACTCTCTTGCTGGCTGATAAATCAACTGTACATGTACATCTCATCTTTTCCAAATTCAGAGATGATAGATAAAAATCTTCAAATGACTATAAATGTTAACTAGAAAATTTTAATAACTAATTTCAATCCCAATATTTTTCTTCCCCCTTCACTTTCCCAATATCCCCCCCTCTTTCAGAGACCAAAGTGATACTTTCTGCCCTGCAATTCTGTAGTCTGATCAGAATATAAAACTAAACAGCCTGTAACTATGAGAAACATAAACAAATAATATAACCTGTAACTCTATTGGCCAATTGTAAATGACATCACTTCAGGTGGGACTGTGCAGCATGCACATCCCAGATGGAAAGGAGACAGCAACCCATACCATCCACCTCCCATATTCTGCTCTTCAGCCAAAACATCTCACGTTTTAAGGCTGGCTGAGCTCCCTTTAAGTCTATGAAACTGCTATGTCCGTAGAACAAAGAACAACCAAGTGCCCATCTAAAACTAAAAGTGGGGGTCATTATATGTATTAGAAAAAATATAGATAAATGAAATAAATAGCAGAGGCTACATTATAATTTTGAAGACTGCAGTTCATAATGGAGAATATGTAATAGTCATATCTGTATATCCCACACAGAGTGACAACTATTATATAAATCTTTAAGTACCAGAAATAGAAGAAATATTGAAATACTAGGTATAAGGGATTTTAAATATCTCCATCAGTACAGAATAGCTATTAGTATGGGATAGATTTAGTGACAAGATTTGGTAAATACAGAGCAGATTTAAAAGTCATAATCAGTTGGGCATGGTGGCACATGCCTGCAATCCCAGCACTCTGGAGGTGGAGGCAGGAGAGTTGCTGTGAGTTTGAAGCCAGCCTGGGCCACATAAACAATTTCAAGTCTAGCCTGCACTATATAATGAGACCCTGTTTCAAAAAAAAAAGGTAAATAAAAATAAAAATCATAATCAGTAAGATAAATATTATAGGTAAGTATTGTTTCAGCACTTTCACAGTATAAACATAGTTTTTTTAACCTGTGAACACAGAACACTTATAAAAATTGGCTACATATAAACCAATACAAAAGCCAATAAAAGTAGAAAATGTTACATGTTAATACAAATAGTGTGGTGGATTGACAGCTGATGGTCAATTTGTAACATGCAGCTGAACTGAATCAGCATGGTGCTGGGTGTGGATGGTCCACCTGAAGATTGCCACCAACATAAAAAGGAGAGCTGGAGAGGAAGAAGTGGTTTGTTGGTTCTCCTGTTGCTGTTGGTTCTTCTGGAGGAGCTTGTTGAGCTTTTTGCCTTATATGAACTTGGCTGCTCACATCATCAGAAGAGTTTGGGACCTTATTGTCACTGAGGATGGCTGTGGTACTTTTCAGGGGAGCTCTGGTCCTTGCATTGAGTGTTGCTTCCTGGCTCCAGTGCAGATCCCTCAGGCTGCTGGCACAGACTTTCTAGCCTTCACCCCTGACCTTTGGGCCTTCTCAGCACAGATCCATGAAACAGACTTGCATGAGTCATTGTCATTGGCTCTAGGCCTCCAGCTGGATTCATCCCATTGCCATGGGATTCAGTCCCTCAGCTGGATTTTTTGGATCTTTAGTGTGTGGACAGATTTCCTGCACTTTTGTGTGTGTGTGTTTGACTCTTTGGGTGACTATTATGAAATAATTCTATCAATTATGTGTCTTGCATTAAATTGTTTTCCTTGAAAATCCTGATTACAACAAATAGTATAAACAATATCTTTGATCATGTTACTATTGAAAGCTAGAAACATAATAAAATTTTAAGAGACATTCTATACAGTGTTTTCAAATGGATATTAAACAATAATTGTATTAGGAGAAATAGCACAAAATGAAATGTAGAGTTTCTTAAAAATGAGAATGAAACAATGATTCTATACAACACTGTTAAAGTAGTGCTCAAAAATATAACTGAGTACTTGCATCAATATTAAACAAAATTAGTTTATTAAAAAATAAGCTCAGAAAGCTAAAAAAGATGAAGTAAAAAAAAATCATAGGTGAGCCTAAAAACCAAACTTTTCAAATCTAACATTTAGCAAACTAGAAAATCTAAAAGAAAAATAAATTACAAGACCAATTGTTTATTAAAGAGAATATAAGATATATATATATAACATAAGAAATTCCATAAGCAAAAGGTACCAAATTAAAAAGAAATTACTTTGCATGATTCTATGCAAATACATTTGAAGATATAGATTGAAATTGTTAATTCAAATGACCTTCAAAGATCAATGATCACAAAAGATATATATATTATTTTAAAATTTTTGCCCTTAGAAAAGAGCACTAGAACAAATGATTTCTTTGACAAAGTCTATTGTGCTTTCATTTATTCTTTTTTTTTTTTTTGTACTAGGAATTGAACTCAGGACCTTGTACCTGCCTGGCAGGTACTTATGCCACTGAGCCATATCCCTGGCCCTATCAAGCTTTTAAAGAAAAAAATAATCTTAATTCTTAAGAAGATTATTGGAACTTTAAAAAAAGAGTAATTACTAATACCTTGAATCAAGGAAACTTGATTCACAGTCTGTAGAAGAATGCACCCATCTCCTCTTCACCCCTTCCTATATATCAAGCTAGTTTCACTTAGCAGTTAATTAAAACATAAATATTGGTAAATTTAAAGGCAAAATTTAAAAATTAATAAATCATGTCCAAATAGGAATGTAAAGGTAGTTTAATATCAAGCATTAATAATAGATCCATGGTGAGTTATGACAATCTCCATACCCAATGAAAGGACATTTAACAGAGGTCAACATTATTGAGGAAATTTAAAACAAAAGTAAGAGAAGTTAGCAAAGTAGTATGATGTAATACTGATATTCAGATATCATTAACTTTAAAATGGATGAAGAACTGAGCTGAACACATAATGGAAGAGATGAACCCCTGTATGATATTTAGTAAGCTTAGGAAAAATATAATAGAAAACATGAAATAATTCCTTGAGGAAAATAAATACTGCTAAGTATACAGTGTTCTAACAATAGTTTTCCCATAATTAAAGTAAAATTAACACAATCCACATGAGAATACCCCTTATTTTTCTTTTCTAGACTAACATAAGTCACAATATAATTCATATAAAAATAAACAAACAAGGGTAGCCTGAAATATCTCCAAGAAATTTGTTGTATTTGGAGGGATAGCCTTAAAAATGTGAAAGCATATTATAAAGTCACCATAATTAGCTGGGCATGGTGGTGCCTGCCTGTAATCCCAGCACTCAGGAGGCTGAGGCAGGTGGATAGTTGCAAGTTTGAAACCAGTCTGGGCTACAAAGTGAGCTCAAGGCCAGATTGAACTGCATAGCAAGACCCTGTCTCAAAAAGACAACATAAGGGAGAAGAAGAGAAGATAGCCAATCAGTGAGCAACAAACTACAGAGCCTCCTGGGAGAAACAACTCATACGCCAGAATAAAACACCCTGCAGAGACCCAGACAGAGGGAGATGGATCCTCTTGACACAGGAAGAAATTAAAACGTAAAAAACTCATCAAATATGTCGGGACTACAACTGAAACAGCTAGAAATTACAGGACACAGCCTTTTCATTTGCGGCAACCTGCCAAGTTTGCAAAGGCCTGACTCTGCAGCAGTCAGCAGAGCTGCCCAAACTCGTTCCTGCTGCCACTCACAGGAAGCACAGCAGTGCTGAAGTCAGGGATTGGTGAGCCCAACAGAGAGTGGAGCCGGCAAAGGGACCTTAATTAATCCACCGTCAGTGCTGGGATGGGGACCCCCCCACCAAGGGAAGTTTGTGATCAAATGGGCAACATGTTGAAATCTGGCAGGAGGAGCCTGAACTGGAAGCAATAATGACTTCAGTTGGTTCCTCCCTCCCCAAAGCAGATTCATGGGATTTGCTTGGACTGGGCCATGCCCCTGGCTGGGACCCAATGAGCCATCCCAAATCGATTCCCTGCGCCTAGCAAGCACTAACCAGGGAAGGCCTCTGCAGTTTGATTGGCCCAGTGGGGAGGGGCAGGCATAAGCAGCCGCTGCTTGCACCTCAGTGATAAGAGCAGTCAGGAGAGGGCAGAGGTCCATCACCAGCATGCTTTGGAGGAAACGTGGCTAACAGGGAAGGGGGCTGGGACCTACACTGTAACCTGTTGGAGGAGGCCAGGACTATGACAAGAGAGAGAGGCAGGAGGAGGCCCCCAGCCCAGAACCCTGAAAGCCCTGATCCAGGAGAGGGAAAAACAAGGGAGAATGAGGGCAGCAAGCACACAACATCAGACATAGCTTCAATGGACATTAAGGGATATCTTCAGGACCTTGTAGACAAGCTCAAAACTGAAATATTAAATCAGGTGAAGCAAGATATGAGTAGAGTAATAAAAGAAATACTCTCAGGAAGCATCTCTCAGGAAGATACAGATGGAAGAAGGGAGGAACACAAAAAAAAGAGAAACATTCTATAAAGAATATAAAGAAAATATAGAATACATGAAGCAGATTCAAAGAGACTACCAAGAAATTAAAAACTCCATTGAAAGCTGGCAAAACTCCTTAAAAGAAACTAAGGGTAGACTATCAAAACCTGAAGACAAGTTTGCAATGTGTGATCATGAAAGGAAAGATCTCTTAAAAATAACAAGGAAACAGGCAGTAACAATACAAAGACTAGAAGATGACATGAGAATCTACAATTTAAGAATAAGAGATGTGAATAAAGAAGCAGGAATACATACAGGTGAATTACAAAGTCTATTCACAGAAATAATTAAGGAAAACTTCCCAAGCATGGGAAAAGAAAATGAAATTCAGTTAAGTGAGGCATACAGAACTCCAGCCACCTACAACCAAAACAGATCTACACCCAGACATATAATAACCAAGATAACAGAAATTCAATATAAAAACAGAATATTAAAAGCCATCAGAGAAAAGAAACAGATTACCTATAAAGGTAAGCCCATCAGGATCATGGCTGACTTCTTGACACAGACCATCAGATCAAGAAGAGCTTGGAGCAAAATATTCCAAGCCCTAAAAGAAAATAACCTCCAGCCCAGATTGATGTACCCTGAAAAACTGTCACTAGAAATTAATGGAGAAACAAGATGCTTCCATGACAAAGAGAAACTGGGGGAGTTTGTGATCACCAATCCAACCCTACAGAGAATACTGAAGGACATTCTAGAGAGAGAGAAAAAAATACCAGGATTTTAGGAACAGTGGCAGAAAGGCCTCAATGAGTGGGGCAGTCAGTAGAATGAAGGAGAAAACTAGACAAACAGGCAGAAAAATAGCATAGCAGAAATGAGGCAGAGAAGGATAACTAGAATTTCTAACAGAGATGGCCTTGATACACTGTATTGTTAATAGTGCACTAGGATTTAAAACCCTCATTACTCACACTACTCTGCCTAGATGTATTATATTCTGTTCCAGTCATTCTACCTGTACTAGATTTGAGGGCACAGACAGTAATCCCAAAAATAACAGGATATAGTACGGTAATCATCCTTAATTTCCTATTAAGTCAATCTAAAGCTCTGTAAAACCTACACTGTTTTACCATGACTGATTGTAATCAAATCTGGTTTGTTGGATCACTGTTTTGTATGATAGATTTTATTCAAAGCTGTTATGATTGATAGTATCAAGTCTAAGAGTATAGGCAACTGCACTTAAGATGACAAGATTCACTAGAATATCCACTCTGGTTTGATTATTACCTGCCTTTGAAGTTTTATACTGTCTACAATGTTTTATTTTTACTAATATTGTTATGTACCACTATATTCAAATATACTGCTATATTCATTTATGCCTGATGATATAGGCAATTCTATTGAAGATAATAAGAAACAACACAGCAATCACTGTAGATCATCTTGTACTGTGGTTTTATATGACTTTTTGGTTTCATGTTTTTATAGGAATTTGTTTTGTTTTTTCTTACTAAGTTTTGTTTTTCCCTCTAATACAGAAAGAACAGAAATACACGTAGAGACTCATGTATGCATAGCTATTTACACTCTCACTGTTTGACTATCTACTTTGTATGCTTTAATTTTGTAACTTGAACAATTATTTCTAAGAGGACAATATGTAATTTATCAACTAGTGATTTCTTATTGTTTATCTTTTTTCTAAAATTCTGTATTATCTCTAACCTTTACATGCTTTTTTTTCTCTTTAAATAAAAATTTTTTAAAAAGACAACAAAAAAGGTAGCAGTAATTAAAATTAATTAAAGTTAAGGTGGTATTGTGTGGTGTAAATGCAGAAATAAATTGAAAAAATGAAACAGCATACAAAAATTAATATAGACCTTCATACCCAGTAAAACAGGCTTTGAGATAGGTGAATGAAGCCTGACTTTTTAATAATGTTGGATCAACTGGAAAACCATAGAGCAAAAAATAAAATTGTATATTTTTCAAATAGCACGACAGGGTAAATTACATGTGGAGTAGAAGTGTGTGTTGAATGTTTATAACTACACAAATTCTAGGGGGAAAATATGCTCTAAAATATACATGCACTTAAAGCTGGAAAGAAATTTATATAATTTAAAATCCAAAGACAATTCAAAGTACATAGTAAATTTGACTATGTAAAACTAATACCATTAAATGAAAGCAAAGATTCAGTGATCAGTAATCAATTGGAGAAGAAATTATAGTTTCCATGAAACATTTTCTGTTGATAAGATCATGAAAAAATAGATCTTTCACAGTGTTGGTGGGAATAAAACATTCACTTTTTCTATAATTTTATTGGAGGGAATCTAGCAATATCCAAAAATTTAGATAGATAGATAGATAGATAGATAGATAGATAGATAGATAATATATGTAACCATATATATGTATCACATATATGCATATAAGGTCTCATTTGTAGTTATCTACCCAAAGATTCACTGGAGGAAGCACTATTGATTATAGCAAAGAGCCAGGAACAACCCAAATGTTCATTACCAGGATAGTGGATGACTAAAATATAGTACCTCAGCACTAGTATAGCATGCAATATAAAATGAAGAAAAAAATGTATAACTAGCAGCATTTATTGTACATTTGATTGTACCCTATAATAAAACTCAGGAAAGAACTTTCAAAATTGCTTCAGAAAGTTGCAACACACGTTCAAAGCAAGGAATCTTTTGAGGAGAGTGATTGTCAATGTGTTTTTTATTGTAATACAGTTTTTAAATTTAAACATAAATTTAAATTTATTTTTTGATCAGCCTTTGTAAAGGAATGTATTTTGAAAATTAACTAAGATTTACACACCACCAAAAATGTAATTATCCAACTTCTTTTTATTCTAACCAACCCTTTAAATTTTAGCTTTCCTTTCCAATGCAAAACAATTTCTCATTACAAATTTAATTTGCCTTTCCCTGATGACTAACAATGTTAACTATGTCTTTCATATATGCATATTGGGCATCTTCATGTCTATCTATCTTTATAAATATATGTATATTTGATGAACTGTCTGTTCAGATCTTTTTTCTATTTTTTGGTGTTTATAATAACATAATACTGTTTGCAATATAATAATATTGTATGTAATATAACACTGTTTATAATAAAGTAATATATTTATATTAATAATTTTTAAGAAAAAAAAGTAACTGATATGTATTTGTCTCCAAGCCCTATCAGTAGTGAAAAGCAATCTGAAGAATACCACATCCAGCACTAAAATCAGTTTTAATTATTTACTGTTACATAAAATGTTACTCCAAAAATTAATGGTTCATAAAAATCATCTCACAATTTCTATGGTCAGGAATCCAAGCATAGCTTAGTCCCTTTGCCATGTCACTGCCTACTACATGCTATCATATGATGTTAAGTCAGTTAGTTTTTCTTTTGCATATAAATCAATTCAATATGTGTTAAACCATTTAACATTTGCATGCTATTTTGAAAGGTGGACTCATATTCTTAAGTAACAGAAGACTTTCACAACTCTCAGAAAAACCTCTTTCTTTTCCACTCAGAGAATAATTTTTTGTTAAGCACATTGTTAACAGTAAAGTGCTCAATATTTAATTCCATCTACTACTAATGTAATAAAGGGGAAATGAAGCAGTTTATGTGATGAACTGGTGCATGTGGAAAATATGTAGCCTTTTGTTAATGTAACAAGTTACATGTAGGACTTCACACATTTACTTAATAGCATTACTTTTCACCTTGAAATGAAATAAGCAGTATAAGCTCTTCCTGGGTCAGTTGGTAATTATAATAAATCACAGAGAAAGATAAATATGAATATATTTCCCTTTCAGAAGAAAATTGGTATATCTATACATAATTGTTTCCAAACTAAATTTCAGATTATGCTTATTTACTGCCACCTATTTGGTTTTTTTCCCCCCTTGTTATTTTTTTAATTTTTATTTTGAAAAGAATAAAACCAAATGAGAAAAAAAGATTTTAAAAAATAGGGTCATTCAAAACAAAAGGACAGACACAGTACATGATTTAAAGCCACAATATAAAGTGATCTACAATGGTTACCATGATGTCTCTTATTATCTTCATAGAGTTGCCCATATCATCAGGTACAATAAAATTGAACATAGCAATATGGAACAAAATCAATAAAAGAAAAACATTGGAGACATTATAGGACTTCAAAAGAGGGTAATAGTCAAACCAGACTGGGTATCATACTGAATCTTATTGTCTTCAGAGTAGTTGCCTATACTCTCAGACTTGATACTATCAAACATAACACATTTGAATAAAATCAGTCAAGACAAGAGAGTGATTGAACAAAACAGATTCATATGAAATTAGTCAAAAGAAGGCAGTGAAAGCAATATAGGGTTTTAGATTAAGTTAATAGGAAAGCAAAAATGGTTACTGTAGTATATCCTGCTATATTTGGAATAGCTGTCTATACCCTCAAATCTAGTACAAGTAGACAAACTGAAACAGAATATAACCAAACTAAACAGAGTGATGAAAGCAATATGGGTTTCAAATCATGATACAAGATTACTAATGTCCTCTTCCTTCCCTATTTAGACAATTCTTTTCACTTTCACAGGGTACATTGTAGATTTTGTATCCTACTAAATCCTTTAGTTTTTAGGTTACGGAGGCAACCTGCTATTTACCTAAGTGGCTCTGAACATTTTTACCCCTGAGCTTGGTCTCAAGTTGTATCTATTTACCTACAAGAGCCTCAAGGTTTTCCTTCCTTTTAGCTGAGTAGTTCTCCATTGTATAAAAGTGTTGTGTCTTTCCAACAAATCTGCAGCTGATCAGTGAGCTACCCCCACTTTTTTTGGGTCCTTGTCACATAGAGCATTATTTTTTCATCTTTGCCTTTCAGTTCATAAACCCTCCTTCAGGTTAAATATATTTCTTATATAGAGCATCTCAATGGACCCTATGTCCTGATCCACTGTGCCTGTGTTTCTTTTTGTTAGTGTATCAAAGCCATCCATCTCAGCAATTATCACCAACCTTTTCTGCCTCATCTTGGCCATGCTATTTTTATGCTGTTGGTTGTCTACTTTTCCCCTTCATTCCACTGTCTGCCTGGTTCAGTGAGCCCCCTTGGTCATTGTTCTTGAAACCATGATCTTTTTTTCTCTCTTTCTAGAATGCCCTTCAGTATTTTTTGTAGGGTTGGATTGGTGGTCATGAACTCCCCCAGTTCCTCTTTGTCATGGAAGAATCTTGTTTCTCCATTAGTTTTGAGAGACAGTTTGGCAGAGTACATGAGTCTGGGTTTGAGGTTATTTTCTTTCAGGGCTTGGAATACTTTGCTCCAAGCTCCTCTTGATTTGATGGTTTGTGTTGAGAAGTCTGTTGTGATTCTGATGGGTTTTCCTTTATAGGTAATCTGTTTCTTTTCTCTGACAGCTTTTCATATTCTGTTCTTGTGTTGACTTTCTGGGATCTTGATTATTATATGTCTGGGTGTAGATCTATTTTGGTTATAGCTGGCTAGAGTTCAGTATGCCTCATATGTCTGAATATCATTTCCTTTTCCTATGCTTGGGAAGTTTTCTTTAATTATTTCTGTAAATAGCTTTAGTATTTCATTTGTGTTTACCCTGCTTCTTTACTTACATTTTTTATTCTTAAGTTATAGATCTTCTTGTTGTCTTCTAGCCTTTGTATTGTTACTTACTGGCTCCTTGCTATTTTTAAGAGAACTTTCCTTTCATGATCACACATTGCAAACCTGTCTTCAAGGTTTGATAGGCTATCTATAGTTTCTTTCAAGCAGTTTTGCCAGCTTTCAATGGAGTTTTAAATTTCCTGGTAATCTCTTTGAATCTGTTTCATGTATTCTAGATTTTTTTTTATATTTTTCATTGAAGGTTTCTCTCCTTTATCTATGCTCCTCCATTCTTCCATCTGTGTCTTCTTGAGAGGTACTTAGCATTTCTTTTATTATTTTTCTTATCTTCCTTTACTTGTATTAGTATTTCTGTTTTTAGTTCTTTTGATAATGTCATGAAGATAATTTTTTATGTCAGATGCTGCTTTTTCAGAAACTGCAGGTGTGGAACCCCAATCTGTTCTGTGTTTACCTCTCCTGGGCCAGTACAGTTTGGGTTGGAGGCTGGAGACTTCCTTTTGTTTCTTCCTCTTATCATGTTTCTGGTTTCTTCCAGACAAGTGAATAGTGAAGATCCCCAGCACTTCCTGTATTGGCTACAATTACTCTGAAGCATGCTGGCTAGGGATTGCTGCCCTCCTCAGTCTGCTAATGACCCATGAAGTACAAGCAGGAGTGAAACAGGCTGGCCCCTCCCTTCTGAGCTGATCAACCACTGGGAGTCTTCACCATGTTAGTGTGTGCCATGTGGTCAGGGCCAGTTAGGGATAGTTTCAGGGAGACCTCGTCCTTGGCTATTGTATCAACCACAGGGGTGGGTCTCAGTTCAAGCAATTGTCACCAATCTGGTTTGTGCTAGGAGTGGCTGACTGAAGCCACTGCAGTTCTGGTTCCGGGCTTATCCTGCCCAGCTCCAAAATGTCAGCTGACCAATAGCCCACTCCCACAGGAGGACTGAGCTTTTCGCACTCACCACAAGCTGGTGCAGCTCTCCAAGACGGTGGTGCTCTCCACTCCTCCACTCTCCTCCAAGGCCGCGCCCCTCTGCTGTGGCCCTTGGGTTCACCAACTCCTAACTTCACTGCGGCCACGCATGTTCGGATTCCAGCAGTGTTTCATATACATTGGGACCGGCTCCGGTGAGAGCTCATCTGGCTACAGCCTTCCTTCCATCCATGTTTCTTCTTTTCTTTTTTTTTTTTCTTTTTTTTTTTCCTTTTTTTTTTCTCCCTTTAGTTTCTTCCTGGGTCAAGAGGCCCCATCTCCCTCCATCTGGTCTTCTCCACAATGTTTCATTCCAGTGTCTAAGCTGTTTCACAAAGGCTCTCCACTTTGCTGCTTATTGATCTGCCATCTTCCAGTGTCCCCTCCCCTTGTTATTTTGATATGTCAGGAGATACAATCATAAGAGAGAATAAAGAAAAGGTAGGCTATTTTGCTACATGATAACTGCCTTGATAAAAAAACATTTGGAGATGTAGAACTTGAACATGCTAGAGAAAATAAGATTGATGGATATGAAGTAGATTCAATATGTAACTCATTGCTTCCTAAATAGTCAACATGCATGTTGATGTTAGCTCAAATAGCTGTAATTTCTAAGAACTTAATTATACCTGAAGATGTAACACAATTTAAAAAGAAAGTTCTTCCACGATCCTCTTTTCTTCTGTTTGCTTCTTCTAAATACTCATTCTGTAGTAGTTCAGAAATATAGAGTGACATGCAGATATTGATTTTAAGCCAAATTTGATTGTTCTTCCTAGAGATAGTATATGAAGTAGTATTAAATATTTTATGAAGAAAATTGATACTCAAACAAAGAGAATATTTGTTTAAGATCCTACATGAGTTTTCTCTACAAGCAGTCAAGTTTACTCTTTTGCTTTTAAGAAATATTCTTTCATGCCACATGAAGTAGATAGGCTTCTGCAAATGTACTAGAAAAACTAATGAAAATCTCTGTTTATTTTAGGATTGTAGTGAAGAGCTAAGAAATCTTGGCTTATTCTTTACATTTCCATTTTCAGGCTGCTACTGTGTATTTTTCATCCCTTTCTACCTGATTGGTAATCATTGGACAACATTTCTTATGAAAAGAATCTTAGAAACCCTCATTTATCTACTTTACATTGTCTGTTAGTTATATTTTAAAGCAGGAGCTACATGGAGAAGCAATTTGTTAATGCTTCTGAAAGCACTATCTTTAAAGTAATAAGATGAATTCTGAAGAAGGATAAAACTTGAGGCCAGTCATTTTAACTACTGTGCTACAGCACTCTCTTGGGTGAGTGGAAAAGTGACAATTGCATATAACTAATCTCCTCTATTCTGTAAGAAGTCTACTCGAAAATCCTATTGATTTCACACAACTACCTATCACAAAGATATTAAATGAAGTTAGTAGTTGGAGAACACAGGCCACAGGATATGAGCCACAGACCAAATACCTCCAGTATAACATTTTGTCAGTTCTGCCTCCAATGTGAGATGATCTATTTCAGTAGCATGTCAGAAACAATTGATCTTGCAGGCAATAGATAACTCTAGAGTTATAACATCCAAGAATAGCAGAACAGAAATCACTTGAGTACTGGCTTCAAGTTCTTGCAATTGAAAACAAGCTTTTGTGGGAGCCTGAAACCTACAAAAAAGATTTATCCTTGTTTTCCAAAATATTTTTATAGTTTATATTTTAAAATCCATGTATGTTGATCAAAGATAGAAAAAAGAAAGGACTGTGGTCATACAAACAGTATATATGAGATTGATGGGCTGATTCTTGAAATCCAAGATGCAATTTTCCACAACATTTGACTAGCTAAACATACACATAAACATACTAAAGAGTTTGACAATAGTTTTCACTTGTCAGCAGTTTTTAAAATATTGTCAGGAATAAAAGGAGGAAATCTCAAAAGAATGAAATCATTAGAGCAAGTTCTATTTGTGTATTTTTGGACAATCAGAACAATTCTTTGAAGAGATTTGTCATGATGATTTTATATACATTTCCTATTATTGCCTGTGCTTGGAATCTGACTCAATCTGTCTTTCCGGATGGCTACCCTCTTATAAACATTGTAAAAATAAAAATGCTGCCACAAGGAATTGTCTTCAAGACACACCACTCTACTAACATACATACCACAATGGCAGATTGAGTTAGGAAAAGAAACCACTTCATCAGATTCTAGAAATCACTTCTAAATGAACTACTAGCCAGCCCTTCTTCCTTTAGGAATAATAGTGATAGAGTGGCCGTATATCACACATCTAATGAGTTCTCCATGAAAGCACTGAGTTGGCCACTGTTCTTTGTGATGACACTACAGTTAGCTTCCTAATCTTGCAGGGAAAGTAAACAGAGTCCACTACATTAGAAGATTCTTATCCAAAGTCTCTTGGTTTAAGGCTTCTCCCCAGCCTGGCACATAACTGGCAGAGCTTAAATTCTAACTCATCCAGTGGTCACCATAATGACAGCTCTCAAAGTTGGCATCAGCAATCAGAGCAGTCCTGAGAAAAATAAAGCATAATAGTATAGAGCTTTACACAGAGAATGAATGATTTATATGGTCACCTATTTTTAAACCTGTTCATATGCCTCACAAGAAGTTGCTTATGTATCAACAGAAACTAGAGAAAGAAAAATGAAACTCTGAAATACTATGTTGACATAAAAACCAAAAAGAACTTTGGAATATATTTTGAAAAATAAATTTTAATCCTAACAAAGTAAATTATGTCCTTCATGAGCATGGCTTCTGCTGTCCAATTATAAAAACTGAAAAAAATATGTGAAATACAGTTTGCAAATAATATAAAACGTGATGTGACCTTCAGTACTGTAATAAAATCATCTTTAATATAGAATTATGCCATATTAGTCAATACTGCATAGTTTCTACTGAATACCACTACATGGATGGACAACAATATTATTGACATCATTTAGGAAGGGAGATTTTCAAGTTACTAGAACAGCAAGTAACAGTCTCAGGGCCTTGCCTTATTTACTTATTTACTCATTTTTTCCACAGATTGTTACTAAATGCTATCATTTGGTTAACACATAAGGAAAAAAATCAGTGGTCAAATAGGCATAAAGCAAAGATTGTAAGGAACTAAGTAACTCAGGAGTATTTAATTTTGTTTAAAATTTTATACAAAAGGCATGTACTCATTTCCTTCTGTGTACAAAGCGTTCTGTTTCTTCACAGACCAAACAAACATATTTACAGTGCCTACTTCAAGTCATGCACACCAAGGGCAGAAGGAAGGAAGGCAGGTTGCAGTTGATCAGGAAGAGAGGATGGAGATGGTACACATCACTGACTACAGACTGAAGTAAGATCTACATGGATCCCGAGCCTTGGGATAGGTGAGAAGACTGTGGAAGACAGGCTACTCCTCAGCCTAGTTTATGACTGTGATTGATGATGAGTAGCAAAATTACCTCATAGAAGAGTCTAAACGTGGAGTAAGGAAACCCGGCTGTAGCTCCAGGGCCTCTGCTAATGCTCTGTAATGGCTTTAGCACCCACCACTCACCTGCTGGGCCCTCAGGCTCCTCAGGTGTGAATGGAAAATACTTAGATAAGGTGATTTGTCAGCTACCTCCAATTAACTTAAGCAACCCAAAACATTGGGATCTATTTAAATCTGAGGAAGGATTATAAATGCAGTATTTTTTAACCTATAAAGTCAGCAATTTAACTCCCTTCGTGGAAAGATTTTGTAATGCAGCAATAGTGTTACCTTCTCCAAAGCACTTCCTAACTTGTTTGCCAATGAGCCACATCGTGGACAGGTGTATCCTGGGGACTTATTTTGAAAACATAAAAATGATAAGTAACAGACATATGACCTCAATCCATATTACATTAAAAGTGGATGTGAGAAGCATAAAAGATTTGAATACTTATTCAAGGATTTTTCTAATACCATACCCCTGCCAGAAAGCTCTTGCCTTGTGATAGCATTTAGAGTCACCTATCTGCTGCGACTTGGGGACTCACCTAAATTGTATGTGTCATCCCATTGGCAATTCTATGGTGACTGATTTATTCTTCCCAGTTAAGACATTACCTGTGGCATTTATTTTACTTTTTTAACAGTAGCAAAGCTTTATTAAAGGTAGAAAAAGAAACAGGCTCTGCAGAGAAAGTCTAGGTCAATTAAATGTAGGAAAAGAAGTGGGCAGACCACTGTGAAAGAGAGAAGCCTGCAGTAGCCTGCCTCTCATATACCTTATCCAAATGTAGAAATTTCTCTATGATAAGCCATGAACAAAGTAGGGGGTAAAAATACAGGGTGTGTAAATGTTGATGATGAGAAAGGAAGGAGATGGAATGTGAAATGGGCTGCGTGGGTAGGGCTCACCGCAGAGAATCTTGGGGAATCAGAGACTGAATGCATTCTAAGTCTGGGAAAGGGCAGTTTGGCTATAACAGAAAAAGAAACACTAAGCCAGGAGGAAGAATGCAAAAGGCAAAGTTTATTCACTTTATCATTTTTCCATGGATTAGTCCTGGTGCCAGCTGTTTGTCATCTAGTCGATAAAACTGAGGGTAATTGCACTCTCTCCAGTTAATCCTGAAACATTTTAATTGCTCGGATATGTTCATAGACATGTCAAGAGTGATTGGAATTAAATGAGATATTGCACATGAAATTATTTGTATCAACTCTAAAGTACAAAACAGATGGTATAGTTTTTCTCTGACAAGGCAAACAAGGGCAAGGGGCTTTGGAAGCTAGAAGGTAAAGGAAGTAGCTATATAAATATATAAAATTGTGTCAGGCAGCATAAGCTAATTTCGTAAAAACAAAAAGCAATTTTGCTCTCTCTTAATCATAACATCAATCGTTCACTTCTGAACAAAAATATAGGTAGATATTTTAGAGAAAGCCCTTCCCACCCTGAAATGGCAGGCAAGTAACAGGAGAAATGACTCTTATCAAGAAAAAAGGTTACACAGCAGTTAACCCTCAGCATGCTCAGAAGACGCTAGGGTTTTATCTGAGAAAAATTCTATTCCAATTCAGGCAGAAAAAAGTAACACAGAGCAGGTTTCAAATACCAGCTACAATTAACACAATTAATCAGGGTCAATTTACTCCATGATCTGGGAAGCACAGTGATTCTGAACTCACCCTTGACTTCCCATTTAGGGCTGATAAATTCTATGAAAGTTTCTGTATCTATACAGTCATCATTTCAGCAATAATCAGAGATTGATTGTAAAGCACTCTTTTTTCTGAAAGTTTAGCACAAAAATGATTTTTGGAGTAGTCAAGGATGAATTCTCCACTCTCAAATAGTTGCAACAATCAATAAGCATAAAATAAAGGAAAGACACATTTTCATTCATAGAAAGGAATCTGAGTAGTTCTTTTTCACAATTTTCTGGTAGAGTAGTACAATCATGCTCCAGATACTTAATTTGCCAACATAATTCTGAGCATCAAATTATATCTGTCTCAGCTTCTCTATTCCCTCAATTACTACTCCACCCTTGATTTATGTGATCCTACTGTTTAAAATTTTCCCTGATGAAATGGAAGAAAATCAGATGTTGGCACTGATTTCAGAAAGAAAATAACCAGAATGTTACATTTGGGCATCCCCACTGGATCAACACTCTATGTGGGATACTCAAAAGCAAAATATACCCTGGGAGCAGGGCCTCTGGAAGCAGCTAAGTGGTAACTAGAGAGGCCCAAGCTCAAGGATCAGGCTTTCTCAAAATACCTGGCTCTGACCGTTGCCCAAACACCCAGAAAAGAGTGAGCCAGTCATCAGGCTTTCATAGAGCTTTAGTTACTGAAGTGGCATATGCCAAACAGCATGATTGCTGACCCACACAGGACCCAGGCAATCTCTGGCCACGTCCTCCAAGCCATAATAGCATGAAGTACACTTTCAAATGCAGACAGTCTTTCCTCTACCATATTCCTCTCGAGTAGTCACAAGAGAATATGAAATGTAAGATTCTTGTGGAAATTAGAGCACATGTAGCTACATCAGCTGCTGTTAGTCATTTATCAAGGCCCTTGCTGTCCATGGCTGGTAAAACATTGAGATAGCACTTAATACCTATTAGACTGGCACAAAGCAGAGAGCTGATAATGTCAAGTAAAGGCAAAGATATGGAGACCTGAGGATCCTCATTCACTGCTAGAAAAAGCAGGAAATGGTATGACCGTTCTAGAAGACAGTCTTGGAACACTTAAGTTATACACACACACACACACACACACACACCTCAGGATCTATCAGTTTCACACATACACACAGGTAAGTGATACCCACATGCACTTACCCACAAAACCCTCTCACGTATATCTTTTAAAGAATATTTATCTTCTCGAATACTGGGAGACAAGAAACTGATGGCAATTTAAGTTCACATCACTACTAGAGTAGATAGGAAAAATATGGGAGATGCACTCATTGATTTAAGCACCAGATTAGGGGTACGCATGGTAACATAATGATATATACATTTAATATTATGAGAAATAAAAACAGTAAGAAATTAATAATGCAGTGCCATATGCATAACTTAAAAATACATGTACCTTAAACTAAAATAGGGAACAAAGATTGCAAATAAAAGGGTCCACATTGAACATAACAAAGAGCTACCAATAGGGGATAGGAAAATAATAAAGGTGTAAAAGAACAGAGGAAATGAAAATAAGAGAGGGAGAGTCTTTATGTACAATTCTAATATTTTGGCATGAACCAGGAAATATGCTGATGTAATCTTTTGTGTACAAATCCAATTAGTAGTTATCTATGTGGTTTGACTCACAGATGTTTTTTCTCATTCCTTCCTTTCCTCTGTATAAACAGCCTTTTGTGGTGGGATGTAAAATCATATGCTGACTGCAAATATTAGAAAGGCACTGCGTCCCATGTCCTTAATTTGATGGATATTCTTGCAGATGCAGTGCTTCCTACATACAATGTAATGCACAGATCGAAGCCCAAATTTCTTATACAGACTGTCTAAAATCACTGTATTTTGTAGCTGGAAAAGACCTTAAAGAACAATCAAACCCTTGGGGATAACTGAAACCCACAAAATGACAACTGCCATAGGGAGAAAGCTACTTAATGCTAGCAATATTCCACTACATTCTTGAACTACACAATTTCATACTAATTTGTACTGTATAAATGTATAATTTTCTATTATTTTTAGGGGTAATTTTGAGGATAGTAGGCACTTTATTTACCTGTCTCACTGTGTCCAGCTTAGCAAAAATTTAAGCAATGAATAGAATCTAATTAATTCTAAAATACTGATTATCTTATTCTACTATAGGCAAAGTTACAGAGTCAATAGCTGGAAAGACCAACTACCTCCTTCTGCATATGTATCCTATTGGTCAAACTAGATTTATAATTGATCTTTATATTAGTAAACAACTCATTAGATTTGTGAATTGGCACAATGGTGAAAAGAATTATTTCTCTAAAATGATTCTTGATTTGCTATAGCTCTCACCATATTAATCAGACTATGGCTCAAAATTGAGATTAGTACTTTCTACTTGCTAAATCCTGTGACCTAACATTGAGTTAAGTTCATAGCAACCTTGCCATGTTTTCTTTGCAGCTTCTATGTCCCTTCATGACATGGAAGATAGCCCACAAAAGCTTCTAGTTTCTGAAGCCAAGAGTGGTGATGTAGTCCTGAAATCCCAGTACTCACAAAACTGAGGCAGAAAGAGTACCTTGAATTTGAGGCTAACCTGGGTTTCAAAGTGCATTTAAGGTCAGACTGAACTAGACAGCAAGACTTTGTCTCAAAAATAAAAGCTTTTAGACTTTAATAATAACAGTACTTTTCAAATGCCTGCATACCATGTCAGTCCTCACTTCCGTGTTTTTGCCATGTTACCTATCTGCCAGGAGGATCCAAAAGCTTGGATATACAGACAAAGCAAATGTAAAAGAATTGAGAAAGGCAAGATCAGGAGCCCAACTGATGTTTCCAGATATCTTAATCAAGACTTCAAAAGGTAGAGTAATATCATAGGTTCAGATAGGCAAAGGGCCATAGCTCAGTTAGGTGAGTGCAGGGTAAAAGGTTAAGGTGGTCTCTCACTTTAGAATCTAGAAAATGATTTGTGAATATAGGTTTTAGGCAGAAAGGAAACAGCTGTTTTTAGGTAAATGAGCCTGTGCAACAAAGTGTCAATGACTTAGGCAGGGTACTGGACAATAAAAGCTCCCAGTACCAACTCAGAACTGGATACAAAGCCAATACCTCTGAGCCAGGGCTCTCTCTGAACTTTAGGCCAAATACAGAGGCTGATCTTGAAAGATGGACTGACTCAAGATTCAAGTTGGCAGCTGTCAAAGTAAGTTATTGAGTGGACAGTAAAGAGACCAAGAACAAAGCAGTTTTCAAATAACTTCGTGTAGCTCAACATGAATTCAATGAGACAAAACTACATCTTAGTAGCTCTATCCAAAATGCCTAAGCTTTCATAGAAATACAGTCTAAGCACAGTGTATTCTTATAAAATCTCCCAGTTTTCTTTCAGTGCATAGTCTCATGTATGAAAGTTATAATTCCAAAACAATTATACTCAAGGTCTACAAAGTATTTTAAGGGCTCTCTACAAAAACACTGCTAAGTATATGAAGTAATGTATATGTTAACTGGCTGGCTTTAGCTATCCCACATGCATACATACTTCAAAGCAACTCATAGTATATAATAATTATATAAAATTTCTATCATTTAAAAATACATAAATAGACATCCAGAGCAAAAATATTAACTAACACAAAAATAGTGTAGTCACCCATTGGTATCAGGGGGATTGGCTTCTTTATATTATATGACACAGCATTTACATATAACCTGAACACTACCTTTCATATAATTTAGCAATCTCTAGGTACTGATCATGCCTAATATACACAGTATGTAAATAGTTGTTAGGCTGAGTTGTTTAGGGAATAATAATAAGAAAAATGTTCAAGAGAGAAGCAGTTTATGTTTTTGTTATTATTCACTTGTTTAGAATATGTTCAATCCAAAGTTGATTGAATCAACAGACATGGAACCCATGGAAGCACAATGCCAACTACACATCTATTAAAATCTGTTAAAATCTATTCATGTTCCTAGAAAATAGAATTTTAACTCACCTACGAGGAAACTTCATATTCATAGAAAATACTGTCTTAAAGTTTGTAAATGTATCATATTGTGTATTTAAAAGATATGCCCTAAAATCTTTAACTTCAAATCTGCAGATTTATTTATCAGAATATTAAAAGTAAATTAGCAGCTTCAAAGAATGCTGTCTAGCTTGCAAAATCTTCCACATTGCTAATTTAGGTTCTTCCACTGTCAACAGCTGTCACATGGTAGCTTTCCTGGGACTCCTAGGAGTCAAGGTCTCTCCCAACAGTATTTTAGGAAAATAAATTACCTCTCTATCAGTGTTTCAGGTGGTAGCAATGACAGTGAGTGATTCAGAAATTTTCCAGAATGGGATTTTTGAAGAGAAGTTTCCAGAAGCCATTACCAAACCTCCTTCTCCAATAAAAGTATTCCTGTACAAAAGAGCAAGTGTGAGTTTCATGCACTTTGTTCACAGAGGATGTTTAACACCTTGTTAGAGAAGCCTGCTAAAACTCCAGCACTTCTTGAAGAGCACAGATCACTGAGGATGTGCGATTGAAAAAGAATTTAAGATGTTTGAACATTTACTGGGTTATCAGGCATGGGAGAAGTGGGGCAGGATTTAGGGCTGGAAATCAGTCAAGTGTGCAGTTTCTTCTTCACTCTTACTTAACGGAACAAATGAGGAAAACCAGAGAAAAGGTTTAAAATTACTTGGAGGACAGTAGCAGAAATGATTGCTTTCAAGGCTCTCAGGAGCAAGAATGCTTTCCTCACTTTCACTTGGACTTAAGATTCTTGTTTTGACATTACATGCATACAATGTATTTTTTATGAGTAGGGAATACTTGTTCCTAATTCCAGAATTTTATTTCAGTTAAAAATTATTTTAAGTGCAATGTGGTGGCCTGAATTAGTCCACTAAATAAAAAAAGGAATATTAATAGAAAAACTAGATAAATTTGAATAAAATCTGGAATTTGGTTAATAGTAGTGTGCAAATATTGGTTTCTTAGTTTTCCCAAATGTACCAAAGTAATATTAGATATCACCCAGGAATACTGAGTAAAGGATATGTAATAAGCCTATATACTACCTTTGCAAATTTTTTGTAAATCTAAAACTAAACATGCTTATTTTTAAAAAATTTATAATGTTTTTGTCAATATATGTACTGCAGTACAATATAGCAAATTAGCCATTCAAACCAAAACTTATTTCACCTATGCAGCTTTTGAAATGCACGTTACAGTATTTTAGATCAACTAATAGTTAACAATTCTAACTTGTGTTAGAAGAAGAAGTATTTATGATGGTATCTGGAGAATTTGTAACCTCACTATGAATCAAGTCATAGATATAAAAGAATTGATGAATCTGAGTGTAAACACATTAAAGCATAATTCTTATGGCTCTTGGAAGGATGACAAATTCAATTAGAATGTGGGGTTCACATTTTGGTAAGAAGGTAATTATTGCAAAAATATTTGCAACTTCTCACTCTGACTTGTTAAAAACAACAAATTATTAATTAATCTCAGTTTGGTAAAATTTTATTGACAGTGAGTGACCTACTACTGTGATTTTAGGGAGGGCATTGAATGAACAGAAACATGATACTGAAAATTTGTTGATCCATAATATCTACAAGTCTTTCCTCCCTACTACATTTGTGTCTTGAGCCACTAAAATGACTCAATTGGTAAATAAAAAATATTGTATAAAAATTAATACAGAAAATCAGAATTCATTTTATGAATTTGCCTTTCAAATATTCTCCAAGTCTTATTCTACCTAAAAATAAGGAAAAAAAATGTTAAGACCTAATAAGAGTGATGACCAATGGTAGAACATAATACAGTGACAGGTGTCAGTTGGTGCCAGCAATAGCAATGTCCACTGCACATCCTCATGGAAGGCCACTAACATCTACCCACCTATTTATAGTGGGCCAATGTGCAATCAAGCTAGACCAGTGATGGCAAAACTTCTAGAGTTTTCAGTGATATAAACAGCCTGCTGTGGCATGAACTCACACGTTTGCCACCACTGTCCTAGACAATTAATCTTGGTCCTGTTGTTTAAAGACATCCAGGGAGGACACTCATAAGAACTCTCTCAACTATACATAGCAACATTTAGCAAATCTCATCAATGATGTTTTTCCTTAACTTAACTTCCAAATTATCATGTAATTTCATAAGAAGAAAGAATATTAATACATTAGCATTTCTAGCAATTTTTCTCTGTTGGTATAGATGAACTCAATCCCTCAGAGACTGATGCTCTCCAGATGAATAAATAAAATAAAGTTTCTGAGACTACGATGCTGGATGGTGACAAATCAACCTCCCCAGATGACTTCCATTCTGACTTCCAAAACATTCCAAAAGGAAATAGCCGCTCTATGAAGCTTATCCTGAAATAGTCAATTTACTCTTAGAATATCAGAATGCTCCGTAGGTATTCAAGGTACCTATTCATAAAATACATAAAGCATTGTCAATAAGATTGTGTTTAGCTGCTTTTATCAAAACTTGAATTATAATAAACATACCAAGAAAATAAAACTTCTCTGAGATACCTAATATGGCATAAACTTTACACTGATTAAATTCCGTAGTACACCAAAACAGGTAGCTCACTAGGCAAACACTGACCCATAAACTACTTTTCCATATACTTTGTAAAATCTTCACATACGTTTATTTCGGTTTCTTTTTTAAAGGTTTTTTTTATATTAAGGAAGTTGAGAAATTTACTTAGACACTAAAATTAACAAATTATCTTGGATTCACAATTCTATTAATTGCTCTTCCATGTGTTTCTTGGCAGGCTCAGAACATTTTGTAAAACTTACTTCTAACTGAACTTGACAAAATATTTTAGGCCACTGGAAAAGTCACTTTTACCATTTTCCAGGCCAGCCTCAAATTAAAAACATATTCATACTTTCCACAAAGTTTTGTCACAATTTCTTCTCAGTGAACTTACAGAAATGGAAATGATTTTTTTAAAAATAAGGTTAAGACTATAACATGTGGCAAAAATGTCCATTTTTCTTTATCAGAAAGTAAGTGTTATACTAGCATTAGGTGGCAAACTGTATAATGTTTTAGAAACTGCCAAATAATGTTCAGTGTCTAAACTGGCCATTTTTTCTTCTTTTTTCATCTGTAGAAAAAGAGTTTAAAATTCACCATAAAATGTAGAGTAAAAATAAAGCAAAATACAAAAGTGATTTTGTGTCTTAATGTCTATCTTAGTGTTATGCCCATAAAAGTTTTTCATAAAAAACGAAGTTTTTTCATTATAGTGAAACTTCTAGATAATGTGAGCCAGTGATGGTGACCTTTTTGGAGCTTTCAATGATAAAATACGCCACCCATGGCACACACACCATAGATTTGCCACTACTCATAAACCATCTATGTCTTGAAACATTGAAAGAGCAAACTTGATTTAAAAAAATGTAATCATGAAAATTAATGCAGAAAGAAAGAAACCAGATTTTATTTTATTGATTTACTTTTTACTCACATGCACTCATATCCTATCTAAAGGTAGCAGAGGCCATTCATGGACTGAGGGTAGAGAGAAGAAGGCCACACCAGGAAGCAAGCCCAGTCTGAGAACTAGCACCATGCACAGCCTGCCACAGGACTGGAACAGCCAGATCCCAGCCTCTTCCAACGCAGGGAATGGCAAATCAGAAGTCCCAACCTCCCACCCCACCCCCACCATAAGCAACAGGCTTATCTGGAGAAACACAGGCTGTGATGATAGCTATGGAGGTGAAATGTTTTGGATGCCTGTGGTGCTTTGTTGTTTCACTAATGTTGCAGTTCTAAGGCCAGTGGTCTGGTTATAGGTTCAGAAGATAGCAGTACACAACCTAGTTTCTGGGGGGGGGGAATCTCCTTCTGAGGGCTGCAGCCATTGGTGATTCTCTATGATCTTGTTTTAGAAGTCCTACATTGTTTTGTTGGGTTGGGTTTTATTTTCTTTCATTTTGTTTGATTATGTCAAATCCGATGGCAGGAGCAGCTACTTCAAAGATGGCAGTTTTGAACTTACTATTGGCTTGTTCTGAAATCTTTTATTGTGTTCATTGTTTTGTTTTTATTGTTTCTAGTCTGTTCTGTTCTGTTTGATTTTTACTATGTGCAAAGTTATCTGCAGCTATTTTGAAAACATCAAGAGACATTATGGTAACTATTGTTGGTTTTGTAATGTTCTGAAGCCTGTATCTCTTACACTGGTTTGTTTTGATTGGTTTTATTCCATTTTATCCTCTTTAACATAAAATAAATTTTAAAAAACAAAGTTAGGAGAAAATGTAGTAAGATTTAACAAAGTGATAATTAGGAGGAACAATAATAAAATAGAGGTAATAAAGATAGAGTAACTTTGGGAATACTTTGCCCTTCAGCAAAATCTTGTATTTTTGTTAGATATGGGATCTTTACTTCACTGCTTCATAAGTTTCTCTTATTTATTCCTCAGTTTAGTTCTAACAGTGGAAATAATTGGGAAATTTTTGTTGTTGTTGTTGTTGTTGTTTGTTCTTTTACTGAAAGCAAGTATGAGATTTATGCTGCTCTTCTGAGCGGGCAACAAAGTGAATGAGACAGGACCTGAAAATCCACATCACCACCGAATGGAGGAGGTTCTCGGAGTGCAGGGAAAGGAAACCTGCTCACACAAATGGAGGAGAATGGTGGTCTGCATTGGGCAATTGAGATAATACAGACAAGAAAGCTGGGAGTTGGCCAGCACTGGGGAAAACTGCAAGGGGACAGTTCAGATTCTTGAAAAGAAAATGAAAGGAAGGAATTATTTAGAGCGCATTGCACTAAAATGAACATAGTAGACTTTTGAGAGGCTTGGCAGCCCCAGGAGGCTGGGTTTCAGCAGAAGAATCAGTAAAAACAGAACTGGGAAGACCTGTATCCTGGGCATGTTATCAAACTGGAGAAACAGGAAAGTGGGTGAAAGAATTTCTTTCAAAGTTGCCGTTTAATGGGTACAAAGTTTCAGTTACACAACATGATTAGGTTCTAGAGGTCTGTTCTACAACCTGGTGCCTACAGTTATCAACTCTATATTGAACACCTTTAAAATGTGTCGAGAAGATGGATCACATGTTAGATGGCCTTGTCATGACTAAAATAAAAGACCCAGAGGGGTCTTGATTATGAGCAAGACAAGGAATAAATCCAGAGCACAGGAACACTGTCAATCAATGTCAAATTACATTACTGGTCCCGTCTCTATACTTCTTTTTTTCCTTTTAAATGTTATTCACCTTCTTTCAGTTTCCTTGTCAAAACAACTCTAGTATTATTCATACTTTACATGTAAATCTCTCTGGTATCTTCCACATGAAAGTTTGTGTTTCTGATTGTAGACAGGATGGCTTTGAATATTGTGACTGTATAGCTCTCTGACGGGGAGGCCGGTTTTCTATGGCAGAGATGCCTCAGCTCTTAGCATCCACCTGGCTTCCCTTTCAGGCTTCTTTGATGGCAGAAATGGCAGCTGCTGCATTGCTGTGGATTATAGGAAGCCTGAAGCAATCCCACGTCTTTGCCTCTTCATCTTCCTTTCTACTGAAGTGCTCTCCATCATCCGGCAGCCAGCACCATCTCTGCTCTTATATTTTCGCTTTTCTTTCTAACATCTTTGATATACCAATTTAAATCTCACTCCCAGCCTTTTTTCCTGCCTGTGCATCAAATTGCTGCCTTTGTGATAGCTAAATTCTGTTACCATCGTTGTGCGATTTTAAAATTCTTCATCTACCTTCCTGTTCATCTACAGATGTCAACATTTTAAGAAAAAAAAAAGTAGCCCAGTTTAACTATTATTCAAAGGAAGCTTCAACATCTGTGACAGTGCTTACCATTTGCAAATAATATTCAATTAAACATTTTTGAAAGGAAGAGTATCTAGATAAGCTTGAGATATAAACTTTATTCTTTGCTTCAACCTGTAAAGTTAGGTCTACTCCTCAATTCCGGCTTTATTTCCACTTTCCCAGAGCATAGTAGGGAAACTGGCAAGCACATAGCATCAACTGAAAAATAGCTACTGTCCCAAAGTCTGACGGGCTGCCCCGTGTTTCTACCAGCCTGGGCATTACTTTATCATCTCTTTTCAGAGCTATTGTAGTAGTAATCTAAGGCGTGCTTTTTTTTAAAATTTTTGCTTTATATTAGTACATATTTATAGAACATAATGATTGTATTCATGGTGGGGAGTTAGTATGTGTATATTACACATCTAAATTTTTTTAATGTTTCCTTCTCCTTTCCTCTTATTTCTTGGTCCTCTTACCATTTGCAAAAGATCTATTAAAATGTGGTGCTTATACACAATCAAGTATTACTCTACTGTTAAAAACAAGAAGATAAATCTGACTTATTTGTAGGGAAACAGATGTACCTGAGACCATAACGTTAAATATACTTGTGTTAAATAAATTACACGCAATTTTAAATATTATATTGTATCTTTTATGTGAAAAACTCAAAATATAAGTACATTAGAGTAAAATAAAAGATAGATGACAGGGACCTTGGGGTGCTGGGAAAACAGGCAGTCGCCAGAATGCTTCTCTGGTAAGTCGATGTGGCCTGGCAAGCTGCTGCCGGCCCCAGGGCGAGAACCGTATCAGCGTTTCCTGAAATCTGAGACATGCCATGTTGGACCTTGTAAAAACAGGCAGCCAGTTAACGCCTCTGGTGGGTGACTGTGAGCCTACCGGGGTCCTGGCTAAGAATCAAACATCCATATCCCCTCCCCGCCCTGCTAGCAAGTGAGAGCCGGAGATCTGAGCATATCATGTGAGCTTGACTATATGCAATATAGCAAATAAGGGGGATTTTCTTCTGTCATCTCTTTGAAGGCAAATATTTTTAATGCTGTTTTGCTCTGTTCTGATCAATGGTATTGCTCTATTCAATATTCTTTTTTTTTTATAATTTCAGTATTTCCTTTGATATTGCTCTACCTGATTGAAGGAACAACTATTGTGAAGAAAACCAGATATATTATTGTACCTATTGCTGTTGTCCTGGTGGCCTGCTGTGAGGTTCTGTACCAATTTCACTGCTCTGCCTCAGTTGGCTATGTCCTGTCTTGTTCTGCTGTATTCTACTACCTTCAAAATAAAATAAATGAAATAATAAATAAGAAAAAATTTAAAAAGTAAATAACAACAACAAAACAGATCAGTAAGGTACTGAGCAACCTGAAACATGATATAACTAAACAGACAAAGGACTTAAAAAGCAAAAGGAGAAAAAGACAGTGTTCTAAAGGATATAATTGCATGTACGTTTAACGGTGTAGGATTGATAATTATGTTGCTAAGTTTTTGTTGGATCAGAGAATGTAATTGTCTGCAGCCTCACTGTTTGAATGTCCACTTTGTATGGTTTATTTTGGAACTTGAACAACTATATCCAAGAAGACAATATGTAATGAATCAACTAGTGATTTCTTACTGTTCATTTTTTTTTTGAAATTCTATATTGTTTCTAACATTTTTTTCTGTTTTGCTTTATTTTTCCCCTCTCTTTAAATAAAATTTTAAAAAATAGATGATAGGAAACACAGAGATAAATCCTTTGCTTCATCAATTTGGCCCTTGAAAGAGAATTCCCCAAAGTGCTCTGCCTCTTCCACCATGTGAGGATACAGCAAAAAAGGTGTCACCTATGTCACAAAGAATGAGATCCCATCAGACACTCAGCCTTGAGGGCATCTTGCTCTTGGACTTTCAGTCTCCAGAACTATGAGATATAAACTTCTGTTATTTCATAGTTACCTAGTTCATGGTGTGTTTTTATTATGGAGGCCCAAACACAGGTATAATAAATGACATACATTATCTGGTAAGAATCTCTTGATTTTTAAAAGTGACTGCCTTAATAGAGGTGATTGGATGGTGAGGGCACTAACTTCACCATTGGGTTAGTGTGTTGATGAGTTCATAACCAGAAAGGGTGTTACAAAGTGGGTCCTAGTCCAAGGAAATGGGCCACAAGAACATAACCTTGGAGTCTATACTGGCTCCCTAGCCCCTTCCTCTCTGGCTCTTCTCCTCTTGTCTGGTTCCTGGATCCCATGAGTTGAATAGCTTTCCACTGCGTATCCTATAAACTGTTTCTGCCTTGGAGCCAGCCAATGATGGACAGTAACCATGAGTCAAAATTTACATGTCCTCCAAACTGCATGTCAGGTATTTCATTTCATCAATGGGAAAGCCAGCCAGTGTACATTTTTAGCAGTCAGTGTGTAATATCTGATTGATCCCTGTGCATATGCTAATGCAACATCTAAATGGTCATAGACTATTTGTAGAAGAGTAATTTATCTATGTACTTGAATTTTATATTGGGCATAAAACCTTACTAAGTATTTCCTTTAGTGTTTTTATGGAGGTGTAATTAATGTTCTTAGATACACTTTTTCTGTCATTATTTTTAAGAGTATCTAAAAGAAATTAATTCATTATAAAAAATATAGTAAAGCAATGAACAAAGAAGATGAATGAGACACTAGAGAGGATACAGCAATTTAAAGTGTATATCAAACTTATCAGACACACATAGACTTTAATTTAGGAAAAAGTAATATCACTAAATAATAAACCCAGATGAAATAATGTTCAGGGTTTTACTAGGATATTTGAAACACTGCATTATAAAGCCCTCCAAGAAAACATTCTAAAATTAATTTGGTTAAGTAACCTGTCACTGAAATTGAAATAGTAAGTAATGAAAAATGTTAACACCCTGAACTGAGAGAATTTAATGGGATGGCAAAGAAGCCAGGGATAAGTCTAGTTTTATGCAGCATCTTAATTAATTGTTTGGAAGGAGGAGTACACACAGATTATATTTTGATATGGCACTAACTTTGATGATGCCACAAAAATGATTAATGGGAGAAAATAAAATGCACCAGGGCTTGGAACACTTAGGAATATTAGAAAGTGAAAGAAAAAAGTAGATGCAAACTGAATAAATTAAGTTTTGAAAATATTCCAAGTATATTTTGAAAGCAATAATTCTAGGACTCATTAAAATCTATAGATGTTAACGTATTACTTTGAATCAGCAGGACAGATAATAAGGCTTGGTAGATTTTGTTTGACCCATTCAAAGATAACATAGTCAACATTACTCTTTGAATAACATCAATTTTGGAAGAAAAGGGAAAAACTTTGGTATACTTCAAAGTATTTAAACTGATATGTTAATTAATATGAAACTGGGTATGGATTGCAAGCTTCATGTTGGAGAGAACAAATGCTGAAGAAATTGTATTGAAAGTAATCTTTTATTATTCCTAAACATCATAAACTTTAAACAAAGAAAGACCTATGGGTAAAATTTATCTATCACTGGGGTTATCAAGAAGAAAATCCTTCCAGTTTCAGGAAGAGAACTGAAAAGTAAAATTTTTAAATACTTCTACTATGATATTCCTAAATTACAAGATTTAACTATTTTATTTAAGAACTCTGGAAAAGAAAAACAAAGCCCAGCTGCTTGAATCAAAGAGGGAAGTTGGAATAAGAGTGAGAAGCAAGGCTGTCTCTGTGCTGTTGGTGGCAGGGTGGGGAGGGGACAGAGAGAACATCAGGTACCAGTCCTTTAGGAATAGATTCTTTCTCAGGATTGGCTGAAGTGGAGTTAGAATTATAGCTCCCAAATAAAATAAGCACTCTTTTACTTTTTCATTTTTTTATTTAGAGAAAAAAAATGAAACAGAAAGAGGGTAGAAATAATATATAATTTCAAAAAAAAAAACTAGTAAGAAATCACTGATTGATGGACCGCCCTGCCACTGGGAACTCAGCCCAAGCCTGCCTCAGGGCAAGGCTGCCCAGAACCTCCACCAAGGGCCAGCCCTGCCACCAGGAATTCAGTGTAAACCTGCCTCAGGGGTAGGATGCCTGGAACCTCCCCCGTGGGCCCGCCCTGCCACCGGGAACATAGAGGAGGCCCACCCAAGACTGAAAACTACCCCGGACTGCTACAGATGGGCCCACCCTCCCACCTGGAACATCAGAAGAGCTCAGCGGGATCCAGTTAGTGTGAGAAAATTTGGAACTTTGCTCCCAGGTGGTGAACTTTGGACTACAGTGGATTGACTGTATCAATGTGGTAAGTATACCCCTAAAATAGAGGTGTACAGGGGATAAATAGGGCCAGTAGTAAAACCCACTCCAACTAACTGTAAGGCTTTGGTGTGTCTGAAAAGAATGTGTGTGATCCCCTCCTACACATAGAAAACATTGGGCAGAATGAAAATAACAAAACAAAAAAGCAAAATGCAGTCTCAAACATATAATTCACCAGAAGCAAGTATAGGAGACATTGAAATAGAGGACCCCAAAAGTAACACACGGGGAATCTATGAAAAGATAGCCAGTAAAATAAAAAAACAACTGCATCAGGTTATAGGGGAAATCAAACTAGAAGTAGTCTCCCATGTAAAGATAGAAATAACAACTTTAGTAAAGGAGTTGTTGAATGCAGCTAAAGAAGAACTAGAGAAAAAAGTACATGAGCATGGGAAACTGATTGAAACTTTGAATGAACAATATAGAAAACAAGCAGAATTCATGAAACAAACTCAAAGAGACATCCAAGAAACAAAAAATTCTATTGAAAG
>PVLA01009042.1:0-80504 GCA_004027455.1 Hydrochoerus hydrochaeris
TGCTAAGCAGTGCAGAAGAGTGGTGGTGTGGGCACAGGGACTGAGCCTGCCTGGAAATGAACCAGGATAACAGAAGACAACAGAGCTGAGGAAAAGAGAATTTGATGCCATCCCTTGAGTATCTGGATGTGAGTACTCCTGATGACTGTACACGCTTTGAAAGTTGTGGAGGCTAACATTTCTTCTCTCTTTCTCTTTCCTTCTTTCTTTTTTTCTTAAATATTTGAGTTTGATTTCCACCATTCACAACTGACAAGTCCTGAGTGACACATCTTGACACACGTTGTTGGGATATTTTGTTCCAGCGAGGAGAAAGTGACTAAGACAGATCTCTAACACCCAAAAATCCAACTTCCATGTTGCCTGGATCAGGCTCTCTGGTTGAGTTCCAGGTGAGTAATCTTGAAGAAATTGAAGTTTTTCTGAGGCTCCTATTTCTTTAGCTATAAACTAGAGATGATAAAGCGCTTACCTCAGAGGTGGTATGAAAGCTGAGGCATTGATGCCTACATGGCGCCTGTATACGGACATTATGCTATATAGCTGTAGCTCACTCTGCTGCACACGGCATCACATGTACATGATTATTATATCAAAGCATCGTCAGCTTATAGGTCATTAAAAGATGCTTTAGAAGCAGCACAAGGGCAAAGCTCAGCCTCATGCATCACACATCCGTGGCCTGAGCTCCAGCCCCGGCACAGAGGAGGTGGCTAATAAGTATGTGACCGAGGACCCGCTGCTTTCCACTTCAGGGGTCTTCTGCCTTTGTGTATCCAGAGAAGATGCTTTTTCTCAATATACTTCCAATTCTGCCTGCACTGCAGCCTGCTTCTCTCCCCCTGATTTTACACAGCAAATGTTTATTGAGACCCACTTGCATCAAGACTTATAGCCAAACCCAGGGGACACCATGGTACCAGAGGAACAAAATCTGGGTACCAGAGGAACAAGATCTGTGCCCTCTTGGAGTCGCACCTGTAAGGGAATCAGATGCTGAGGAGATAATCCGACAAACAAATGGAAAATCGTATCTGTGGCCTTGCCTCTGAGGAGGGGCTATGAAAAGGAGACTGACTACAGGGAGCTCAGAGAAAATCACTTGTGGACATGACAACGGACCCGAGGATGAGAAGAAATCTGCTTTGCAAAAGGGGAATGGAAGGGCTTCCCAGGTGGGGGACAGGAGGTGCAAAGTGTAAGGAAAGCCCTGGATGGTCACAGCGGAGGTGGTGCAGTGCTAGACATGCTGCAGAGATGATGGCCAGACCATGGGGACCGGAAGTCCCTCTTGTTCCACCACCGGTCATCCCATGGAACTAAAGGACACTGTTTTCCTTTATAAAGGGTCCAGCCTTAGGAAACAAAAAGAACAAAAAGACTTGCATCATTTTACTCTCTCCCTCAACATCCCAAATACTGTTACCCAGGACTTCCATGGAGGAAGAAGTTGGCACAGCGCAGACGAGCGATAGGCAGCAGGCATTACCGTTACTCTTCAGGGGTGCCTGGCTTCCCTTCTGCTGCCCACGCAGGCTGCGTGGGGCCGAGACCCCCTGCTCCGGGCTCCCCTCCCGGCAACACAGTTGCTGCTTTGTCCTTGCTGGTGGTTAGTTGTTTTCTTTCACCAATGCCAGGTCACGTTCTTACGTACAACTCCTATCACACCAGAGATGGGAGCACAAAGTGTGTGTCGCACGATGGCAGGCCATGTCTTCAAGTTCATGCCTTCTATCACTAGGAAGGACCCAAAGCCTAGGCTGGGCCACCAAACATCAGTGAGAGGGCTTTGTGTGATGCAACCCTAATTAAAAAAAGGAAAACAAACTATGCCATTAAAATGTTCATCCACTGAACACACGTGCGTAAGATTTAAAATACACAGTGGAATGTGCTGGCTCCTGACATACATAACAATAGGAAATCATGGTCCCAGGCCTGGGAGACACAGATGAGAGCAGCGTTCTTCCTGGGAATGGTGTGAAAGCCAGGCGTAAATGATTTTTGGGGATGCAGAGCAGGCTCATTTTCCCTGGGATGCAGAGGGGCGGGGCTTCACATGGAAGGATGTGGGCTTGAGGGACCATGTGGAGCATTCCCAGAAGAGAGTGAATGTTGCACCTAAGCACAGGGACACCCTGCAAGCAGTTGTGCTGCAGGATGCTGGGAAGGCTGTCTGGGGAGATGAGCCAGGCAGGGCGGGCAGACCTTACGGTCTTCATAAAGGCCACAAGGTGACACAAGCGCATCAACTGCCTAAAACAGCTCAAGCTTTGGAGACACTGCGTGGCATCATAGCTGCTTATTCTTTTAAGACATTTCCTAAGGTACCATTGTCAATAAGAATTCCCTTGCTGGCTGTCCTGTTTAGAAATGACTCAAACTTCATCCAGATTGGAAATCAATTTCTGGCCTGGTGGTCTCAAGCTAGAGCACGGGGTAGCACTCATGAAATGACTTTCTAACACAAACTGCAGGTGAACCAGGTTTGCAGACCCAACAAGTTTCCAATGATTAAGTAACTTGCTCCAAGAAGGGTAGCTGGGAACAGGACCACAGAACCACACGCTTGCATTTGAGATTTGGTTTTGTCGCTCATTTTGACCTTGGGAAATTTTCTGGACTTTTCTGTGTGCAAGTTTCCCCATCTGTAAAATGGAGAAGCCATATTTAATCACTTGGAGAAGAATAATTTTTGGTTGCTACAATTATTAATAACCAGATTGAACTCTTGCAGTAATCTGTTGCTGCTACATATTACCAGTATGAAACCTACCTGTATAGAAAACTGGGAAGGGAATTGCCTCACAGAATGATTCCAGCGCTTCCAACACTGGAATCATAACAGAAATGATTTAAGATGGAAGTTTTTACTTCCTTTTATGATTTGGGATACTAGAAGGAAGACACTTTTCTTAAACTATATGGCAGCCGCTCTGAAACTTCAACATGTATAAAGATTACCAGTGAAACTTGCAGAAAGTTAGTTTAGACTCCTGAACACCCACCACCCCCACCCTACTCAATTCAGAGTCTCTCCTTGGGTCTGAGAAGACTACTGAGCTCCACTGTCACATTAGGTCTAAAAAAAACAGAAGGGAAAAAATTGTTTTCCCTATTAATCATTTCAGCCACAGCTCAAAACCCCTACTGTTAACCTCAAGCCCATGTGGAATTCTACAAATCCAAAGCTTCATTCTCTTTCTCATTCTCTTGGCTCCAACCCAATGCCTGCATCCTCCAACTCTAGAATTCCCTGAAACTCAGTCTGCTGCCCTGCCTCAAGGAGTGGGCAGGAGGCAGGGGCTGACATTACATTTGTAGCTCTTGAGAAACAGCTGCCACAGGGGAGCTCCGCAAAACCAAGTCTGCTATAGCAATGGGGGAAGGGTCTCTCAGAGGCCTCCAGTTTGCATTTTCTAATAAAATTACCAAAAGCATTAAAAAAGAGAAGTGAAATAAACTCACAAGAGTTTACTCTTGCAAGGAGAACTCTGGATGTAAATCCAGGGGCCTTATAGTTTGTACCTAGGAGTCCCAGCAAAGCCTCATGTGCTCACAGGTAGGGCTTTTGAAAGGTGCCTGACTCAAGGTGGCTCTATACTGACCAGGGTATTCAATCCACCGATGAGTTTATAGCTAAATATGTTAAGAGACAGGGCCAAGTTGGACAAGATGGTCATTTTGCATCTCCCTCTCCAGCCCCTGCCTCCACTCTCCATTTCCTGTCCACCATGCCCGGAGTAATTCTCCTCCGCCAGGCCCCTCTGCCAGGCCATCCTGCCTTGGAGCTAGCAGGTTGTGGACTGAAACCAGAAGCCACGATAAATAAATCTCTCTCTGCCTTTAAGTTGTAGGTGTCAGATATTTAGTTCCAGAGACTCACAAAGGACCTAAGACAGCGAGGAAGTTCTAACACTGCAGAAATGACAAAGCATAGGACCCACAGGGCCAAGTCTGTACCTACTGCAGCACTCACTCACATAGCCAGCCTCTGAAGTCCTGGACCAGAGCAGGAGGCCACACCAAGCTTCTCCCTCTCCCCGGGGCGTGTACCAGGTCTCTCCTCAAGCCTCCTTGAGCTGGGTCCCCTGGCACTGCAAGCTCCCTGGACCGAGTCCCTCTTCCTCCAGCCCCCAGGCAGCAGGAAACCTAGACTCTACTCCATCCTGGTTGTTGCTGACAACTGAAAACTTTTGTCCAGGGAGACAGCCTCCTGGGCAGCCTGTTTTTGCTTTTTCTCAATCTGTTCAACTCCATTTCCTGCCGGCAACAGTGTTCTGTTTTCCAGCTTTGGACCAGAGAGTGCCCTGGGCCGTGGGCCCGGTCCCTGGAGCGATGCCCGGTGCTTGGCCCACTGTTTGGCCTGCTGCCCAGGAGTTGTCAAGTGTTTGGACAGGGTGTCTGTCCCTTCAGCCGCCTGCCCCACAGTCCTCTCCTTGGAATGGTGGGGTGGGAGTATCCATTCTTGTCACTTTTCCAAGTATGACCCTAAAGCGGCTGCTAGGCCCTGTGATGGAAATGGGCCCAATGTGTTTGCAAGCCCTGGCTCCATGGGAGGGCTCTCTGGACTTTTACAGGCCTTCAGGGATGCCTTCTGAGGCCTTCAAGAACTATAAAGCACTTTAAAGGCCTTGTGGGCCTGGGGCTATGGATTCCCCAGGAACCACAACCTGAAGACCGCCTCAGTTTACAGGCTTCTTCCAGAATTTCTCCATCCTGAGCAACCTGCCTCTAAAAATAGCCTTTCGGAGTAGGAGCGGGAGAAGCTGGCTAATTTTAGCCTTCAGGGGTTGTAAGTGAGCTGGAGCTGAGAGCTGCCTTCTGGGCTCCAGAGGAGGCTTCTGGGGAAGGGGCAGCGGAGCTGGAAGGGGAAAGACTGCAGCCTGTGGCAGAGAGGAAGGACAGAGGGGACACGCCCATCTGGAGCCCTGTGCTGAGCCTCAGGTCCATCCACAGAGTCCCTGGCAGGGAGGCAGAGACCCTGCTTCCCCACAAGGTGGGTGGTCACCATGCGCCCACATCAGGAGCGCCCCAAAGACGGAACAGCTTGAACCTTTCCACGTCTAATTTCCGGTAGTAATTCTGAGCGGGGCTAGTATTTGTTTATGAACAAAACCCAAGCTTCCCCTTTCCTCCAAATAAGCCACTTAGCCTTTGGACAGAAATCCATATCGTATTTAACAAATCACTCTCAGTCCAAAATTATAAGCAAGAAAGCCAGATTTTCTTTTTTTCTTTTTTTTTCTATTACAGGATTCTTTGTTCCCATATGTAAACAGAAAGAGATGCCCAGACTGGGTTTTAGAAAACAAGTTTAGCTTGCAGAATACAGCATTAGAAACACTATTGCTTCACCATTTTGTACCACAAATTTGGGAAGGAAAGCTTGGTGACCCCCACCCTCATCCCTTGGAAGCTAAAATATAATTGTCATGATGACTTGGACTTTGCTGCGATCAAAAGACAGCACCAACTTTTACATTCATTTTAGTCGATAATTTGTTTTTCAAATGTCTACTGATTAAAATAATAAGTCATAGAATAAATCATCATTTAGAGTGGTATTTATCAAATTCCCACATTTGCAATGAGCTGGAGATATTTTCCACATTGCACTTTAAAAGTCACTAAAATTTTTCTGGGCCACAAGAGTAAACTTAGGCATCTTACCATGGAAAATGGTAAGTGAAATTGCAGTCTGTAGTCCTAAGTGTAAAGATTAGCTTCACTCCAAAGTGTTTCCAAATAAAATAACTTCAGCTTATAAAGTTTTCTTTAATACTCCTTATGGACAAAGAAATTTCATAACAACTTTGGGGGAAAATGACTTCTGTTAGTATTAAAATGTTAAAAATATTTTTTATCCATAAAAGTGCAATTATTATCAAGGGTTTACTAACCCATTTAAGATTTTAGACTCTTTCCTGTCTAATCTTAGCACACAGCGCTTTTTGGCCAAACATAGAAACTCATTAGAATATAAACATAGAATTTTTTTCAGCAACAGCAAGCAGCACTCTTAAACATGCAAAAACATGTTACAGGTTAGAAAACAGCAGTCAATTTCAAGTGCAGTCCAAGTAATCTCATGTTAAAACAGGCACCAAGTCCTAAATAGCACTAACGATTGGACTGGTTATTAAAAACAAGGTCGAAAATAGAACCAGGAGACCAAGGGATAGTATAACACACAGAGAGAGCATAATGTGTACAGGTATTTAAAATATAGCTATAGATGTAGATTTAATAGAGAATCCCAAACAGCCTTATGGAATCTTCCTCTCTGTCTCTGTCTCTGTCTGTCTCTGTCTCTATCTGTCTCTCTTCCTTTCTCTCACCCTCTCTCCCTCTTTCTCTCTGTCTCACACACACACACACACACACACACACACACACGCACACACAGAACTGCTTTCATTTTGACCCAAATTTGCTGGCTTGCTTGAAATGAGGTTTTACCTTTCTCATTACACACTCATTTGAAGTAAAACTGTAAAATCTTGAAATTTGGAGTACCGAAAAAATGATTTATCTTAAGGGAATGGATTCTGCCACAATTTAATTTTACATACTATTTCTCTTCTTTTGTCATTCATTGGGTGTTAATTTTTGCAAATCTTTTCTAATGCCAACCAGGGATCCGCCTGGGAAACTTGCCTTGGCAGGCAGATGTCCAGATCAAAAAATAGCCTCGCCTCTCCTTATGGAAGAAATACACACACACACACTCGCGCAGCGCACAGGACAAGCCTGGGTGCTGGGGCCTCTGGACTGACATCCATTCGTCACTTCCACCGGAGAAGGTTTAGGGCGGGCGGCTTCCAGTGTGCTTAGACAGATCCCCAGGAAGCAAAGCGCTGACTAACGATGCTATTATCTATATACCAAACACAAACGGGGCTCGAAAACCGAGTGGAGGAGTGGAGCGGGTCCTGAGAACGGCCCAGACGCGGGGGAGGGGAACGGAGGGAACCGGGAAAGATGCCTTGAGAGGGCAAATTAATGAAAAGAGATAGTATCTGGATGTGTACAAAGATAAAGCAGATTCCGTTTGGGGGAAGAGAGCTAAGGCTCATAAGCAGGCCAAGTCTTAGGAAAGGATATCCTTTATGATCTTTTTTAGCAATAAAATTATTTTAACCATCAATAACTAGGCTTATGTTAGAACCAAGTCAATACGTTTGTTTTTCTGAGACAGACAGGGGCAGTATTGTGCCATTCATGAACTTCATTAATATTCATTAATTTTTAAAGCAGTTTGGTTAGCTTTGGCTATTATCTGGTCAGATACTTTGCCTTTAAATAAAAATAATTACATGCACTTCGTCATTTAAAATGTAATTAGCACAAAATTCAAAACCTACATTTTCATTAGTGGACATTACTCAGTGGAGAGTATATATTTTTCATAAGGGTCTATTTTAATTGAATTCTTGGGGGAAAATTCTAATAATCATACTGACTAAAATAAGGTAAATCTAACCAAAATGAAGCTGAAAATACTTTTAAAAGAATGTTTCAAATTGATGTGCATTTTAAACAATACCATAGTTGACCTAATTAGTTGTACAAAGGAATTTGGCGGTTTGACACTTTCATAGTAGGCTGTTTCCATCCAACCAGCACTGGGACCCCAAACAGCCCGCTGTAGGTTCAGTGATAGTACCTTAGGAAGTAACAAAGTCCAGATGAGCCCGAAGCTCACGTCACTGTAGAAAGAAATTGTTTCCTCATGCTCCTCACTCCCATTCCGGAACTAGAAACTGAAACTCTGAAAGTTATCCTTGTGCAACTAGGAAATTGGGGACAGAAATGCAAACTAGCTTTATTTGTAAACCAGCCCAACCCTATGAGCCATACACCATACCGGATTCTGCAAAAGTCCTGCAGCCTCTGACTCAGGCTTTTCACACGGCCCGACAGACGAACCACTAGAACACATAATTCACGTGCGCAGACTTGGACATGGCCTTCCTGCCTCCCAGCCACACCACAGTTTCATGTTGAGTAGCACTTTCTGGGTTAAAAGAAAATAAAGTGAACATGCCATTCAAGGAAAAAATGCGAATAATTCGGGGGAATTTCTGAGACATGGCCGACAGGAAAGGTGTGTGTGTGTGTGTGTGTGTGTAAGAATGACCTGTTCTATGACTGTATTTGAATCTAGTCCTGAGACACATGTCAGATACACAGTCTTTCGATTTTCTTGCTGGTTTTCTGTTCTTGTTATGGTTGTAAGGAAAACTGCCGCCCTGGCGTGGTGTGGTATTCCTGTTGGGGGCAGTCTGAAGAATGGGAAAGCGTTTTAAGCATGCATGATGCAAGCCTTCAGACCTCATCTTTCCAGACACAGGGTTGTAACAGTTGACCAAGAGAAGAGTGAGTTGAGGTCCTGGCTCCCTAAAGGAATTAACCCCGCCCCCTGCATTTCCACCAATAACGGGATAATGGTATCGCTTCAGGGATTTTTGTTTTTACTCCGACTTCTTGCAGAGCTGGGAAGAATTTGACTTTTTGCAGAGCTGGGAAGAATTTGCTGTCCCCCCGAATGGAAACACTGCCAGTTCTAGGGAGCAGGCACTGGGTCGGATGATGGGACCCCACACAGAGGTGAGGCAGCCCCCTCTGATGTCCCCAGCTTGAATACAGTCTTTGAACAGAAGCAAAGTCAACGCTTGTGCCTGAAATTCCAGCTCCCAAGGGCCCCCCGCCCCGCCTCCCGTGTGCTTGAGTTCTCAGCCTGCCTCGTCCTCCCTATCCCCTGGGCAGGGTGGATCTTGCTTGTGTGAAAGTACTAGCAGAAAGGGTTAATCCCAGGAGTTCCTGATGGGGTGGGGTGTTCTCTGGTGGGGAACAACTGGAACCTCAAACCCCAAGGAGATGGGTAGGGCAGGGAGTCCTTCTGGCGTTCACACCCCAGAGTGTCATCAAGGTACCCACAGCCAAGTTAAAGCAGAACCCTCGGTGTTCCCCATGGCTTTCTCTGCTGGGGCCATTTAAGTCCCCAAATACATCTGATGACCCCAATGCCCTTTATTCCCAAAGATCCAGAAGCAGCCAGCCAGCAAGCCTGGCGTTTGCAGAAAAGCCCTGCAGCAGCGAGAGCCCAGCGCGCCATGGGCTGGGGGTGTGGGTGAGGGTGAGGGATCCCCATCTTTGCGGGGGAGTTCAACCTCTGCGTCAGGGTCAGGGTGGGGGACCGCAGGCCACTTCAGCCGGAAGGGTGGGGGCGCTGTGCCCCGAGGTCCTCGACCCGCCCCGGGACTCTTTCTCCGGAGCGGGGCTCATCCCTGCCTCCCCATACTAAAGCTCCAGGGTCAACAGCAAATTCCTAGCAGCACGTGCGCGCGCGCGCGCACACACACACACACACACACGCAAAGCACGCGTGCAAGCCCGGGCCCGCCAGTTTGCGAGGGGCGCGGGACGCGAGGGGGCCCCCGCGGAGAGCGCACCCCGCCCGCGCCCGCCCGCGCGTGTTGACAAACTTCGGCGGCGCCCGGCCTGGGTCAGCACAACTTCCGGGATCGGGAGCCGGCGCGGCGGCGGCGGGAGGCGGCCGCGCGCGGAACAGCAAATGCTATTCAGCCCGAGCGGTTTCAAGCCGCCCGCGCGGGACGCCGCAGCCGCCGAGCCCAGCGCACCGGGCGGGCGGGGCCGGGCGCGCGGAGAGGGGGAGGGGGCGGGGGCGGGGGGCGCGGGAGGGGAGGGGAGGGGAGGGAGAGGGAGGGGCGCTCCCGGCCGCCGCGCTCGCACCCGCCGGCTCTCGTGCACCCCGCGCCCCCCACCCCCGCGCCCCGCAGCCACCAACTTTTCTCCCCCCCTCCCCTTTGTTTCAAATAGGACTCTCCAAAATTTATTCTTGGGAAGACTGACAGCCGGGGTCAAGAAACAGCTGTTGAAGTTAATGTTTCTTCCTCCCACTTCGTCTGATGGCTGTGCCCTGCCAAGACAAAGTGAGAGGCGCTGCCTGCCTGGAGCTTTAAACAGACATGCATTTAGCCACGAAAAAAAAAAAAGAAGAAGGGGGGGGGTGGTTATTTTCCTGCTTAACATACAATCTGATCAGAAATGCAACAGCCTGTGTGAGTCGTGCTGATGACTCGCCGCAGAGATGCAGCGGAGGCTTAGTTTGCGACACTTTGAGCGCGGGAGGGGGGCTGGTGACAGCTGAGGTGGACACTTTCCCCCGTTTCTGGCTGAGGGGCAAACATGTCCCGCCTTCCTCCCTCTCGCCCACCTCTGGCCCGCTGAGAAAGCTGGAGCTAGCGGCTGAGGAGGGAGGGCGGGAGAGTTGCGGTCCAGGGTCCTTTGCAAGGTTAAAGTTGCATTGCAGAATTCGGGTCCTCGGGCAGGGCCAGGGCTGGCCTGGAGCCTGGCCAGACACCCCGTCTTTATCTGGAGAGTACTGGCCCCCGCCCCACGTGGAGAGCTGCCAGCTCTGGGGAGCCCCTTGTGCTGATGCCCCAGCTCCAGCATCTCGCCCAGCCCCGTGGGCATCGTCTAGGGGCGAAGCTCTTTCTGCTCCTTGACTTTCAGGGTGTCCTGCGGGTGACAGAGGGCTCCCAGCCCTGTGTGGGGAGGGTGGGTGGAGGGTGACGCCTGTCTGTGCATCCGTGCTCCTCACCAGTCTTCATCCAGCCCATGCCCCTTAGGGATGTGGGCTCATTTGGCCTCTGATAAAATCTCAGGGAGTCATAAAAGGCCGGCTCGCTCCCACCCAGGGGCTTCGCTCCCACCCAGGGGCTGCCGTCACGGCATCGCAATGCAGTGCCCTCACCAAGCACTGTTGCATCAGGCCCCGGGGATATTTTAGGAAGCTCTCAAGCTGGGTCCTGCTGGCCTGAGTGCAGACATGGGGCCTCCGCCGCCACCCCAGGGCTGTGTGTTGCCGGGTGGGAGCAGCCGTGGTGCCCTCTATTCTGGGCTTCTTACCCACTCTGGTGGTTTCCCACCCCTCCCAACCCATATGCCACTGCCTCTGTTTTGCTGGCTGCCTCTTGGCCCAATGTGTCACCCACCTTCTGAGGGTTTTCCTGTTTTTCTGCCTATCCGATCACTTGCTGAGGGCTTTATTAGTCTTTGCTCCTATCAACTATAAATCAACAGAGTGACGCTGGGCCTCGCCAAGCCTGGGCGTCTGCCCCTAGCAGGCCTCTCCACTGCTTTGGCTTGGGTGAACTTTTCTCCTTCCCTGGGGCCTCAGTCTCCTAGCTAGGCTGGCACCACTCAGGGCATTGCCCCAGAATCTGCGCCCCACCCTCAGCAAGAGCCCCTTCTCCTAATCTGGCTCATGCAATCGCAATCCGTGGGCCAGTGGACTCCAATTCCTTGTGCTTTGTTGGTCTAGCCCTCCTCCAAGAGCTCCATGCTCAGCGCCCAGCAGGGCTGGGAGGCCGACCTCTGCCGTTCTGGGGTTGGAATTCCCAACCTGCTGCTGACTCCCACCCATTTTTATTACGGAGTCCTTTTCTCCCCTAGGATTGACAGACATAAACCTCCCGCAGGTGGAGGCCGGCAACAGCACCCTTAAAGGCTTCTTTGTGTAGAAATGCAGCCTTGGAGCAGAGTCAGCCCAGCTCACCCAGAGGCACTGGAACTTGCTGCAGGAAAGCCTGGGAGGGACAGCTTCCGGGATTTTCCTTAGGACTGGTGACCAGAGCCCTTTGGGGGCAGTGTTTCCTGCCCCTAAGCAAGAGCCAGGCTGGCTGAATTTTATTTTGGAGAGCAATGAAAGAGAGATGCGTGCAGGAGACCTGTGCTGGCCGCCCAGGGAACCCTACATCCAGTTGGAGCAAATGTGTCCTTCTGCAGTGCCTGCTCCAGAGCCTCCCTGCCCAGTGCAAGTCCCAGGTCTGCAGGGGTCTGGGCATCAGCACCATCTGCTTCTCCTGGAGCCCATGCTACATGCAGTGCCTTGGGACCACTTGGAAGATCTGATCAGTTTATGCAGGTTAGGCCAATTATTTGGGAAGTGAGGGCAAAGAGATGCAGTGTCTGGATTCACCACGCAGGATTGTAGTCAGGTAGTATCATGAAAGGATTTAGAGTGGTGTCTTTTTTTCAAAGAGAAAAAAAAAAAAGGAATCCTGTTTTTATTGAAGTATGGTGAGGTCCAAAAATGTGGCAACTCATATGTTGTTTGTTTCCCCACCCCTCTGCCTTTTAAGCATCAGCTTATACTTTTGGTCAAAATAGAACAGTGAAATGACATTGTACTATGAAATGTATAGGATTAGGTGCATTGAGCATTGCCCACCCGCAAGGATGGAAAGGGAGACAGCCAGGTGTGTGCTGGCGATTACAGACCATCCTGCATGGCGGAGTGTGCCTGGGTCCAGGACAGGCACGGCGTAGCCCCTTAGAGGAAATACGTTTGGAATAGGCAGGGCGCGGATGTCACAAGTATTGTTCCCATGCAGTCTAGATCAAATGTGGGTGCTCAATCCAGACCCCAAGGAGCAGAGTTCCCTGGATGGATAGGTGAAGGCACAGGTTTTCCTCAGTGTTTTGGAAAATGTGTTTGTTCTCTCTGAGTGAAGATCCAGAAAGTGAAGGAAGCAGAAACAAGGGCACCTCTTCAGCTGGCATCTGAGGTTGCAAAATCCAGCCCAATATAAGAATCCTCATGCCCAGTAACTTGGGGTTGAGAAGCCCCTAGCTGTTCCCGCTCCACCTTCTCCTCCAGTTACCCCATCCACACTCCAGTTCTGGTTTTGGGCAGAGCTGCAATTGTCCTTTGTGGAATTGCATGAAATCCTGTGCTGGTTTCCTAATGTGGGAAAATGTCTACTGGGGAGGCTGAGACCACCAAACTAGTTTCATTATGACCCCGAAGGCACTGAAATCTAGCCCTTCAGTGGTGGGCGAAGGGCCCAGCACCCCCTTCCATGGTGCTCATTAAAATGTTATTTACATTTTACTGTACGGTCCCAGGCCATGAGCTGGGACTTTATCTTTGCAAATAAAAAAGAATACTTTTGTGACATCAGGGCTGCAAAGTTTTTAACTTCTGCTGTGGACCTGCTGGTGATTTGCAAAATAAGTTCGCAGCATTTGAGAAAGAGCTCCTGGTCCTTTTTGGGCTTAGAGAAGTTGCCAAGAAGGGAGGCACTAATGCAAAGCCTGTGGTCACAGAATTAAAGCTCACAGCTACATATATGTGAGCTTTTACCTTTCTCTTCTCTTACAAGTGGGTTTAATGTTTGACAAAAGCCCCAAATCAGCACACTTTGTCCTGTGCTGGTCTTGAACCTGCAGTAAAGTTCCCGCCACATTCCCAGAATGAGTCCAGGTCGGTCCCAGGACCATTCACCCCATCACTCCCAGGTCAGCTCAGCCATCTGGAGTCTTCCTTAGGTGAGTCCAACTCAATTACCATGTTAATGATGCTTTTCTGGCAGTGTTTATGCTTCCTAAAGAAGAACGCACTTTATTTGACACGAGTCAACAAACCTAAACAAGTGGCTTAGGTTTTCTAGGTCTGGAAATTAAGTTTCCTTGAGTTCTTCTGACTCTTCAGAAGCAAAGACTCTTCCGAGTCCATAAACTCAACCAAATGGTGCTACCACCTTTCCAAGACCACCATTAAGAATTACAGCTAGGATCAGTTTTGTTTTGTTTTTTTCAGTAGGCTCAAGAAAGCCAAATGAAAAGCAGAGGCCTCCTCTCAAATGGCAGTAGGCCAAACCTGTAAGACCTCTGCAGATGCTTGACATCTCATCGTGTGCCATCACAATCCAATCCTGGGTAGGGTATTCTCGTCTGAGTTTCACTGACTACCAGGAAGGAGCATGAGCAGAATAATAAGCAATGTAATGCGTGGTGCTTCCCTTAGAACCAAACATGCCTAGAAACGTTCCTGGCAAGAGGATATATCGAAGATGGCATCAGCTGTCCGCCAATCCATAGCCTGGTGACATCTGCTCGGAGGGCCACCCTCAGTCTATGGTTTGCATGATTCTGAGATCACTGGGACTACTGTAGGGAACTCTCAGCTGCAGAATGGTGACGAGGTCAACCACAGAGGATTTTTTTAAAAGAAAAATTTAGGAGAAAGCTACCAATTTCCTGAACCAACAGAGCTTTTGTTGCCAGCTAGCAATTGCAGATCTTAGCAGTCACCGGCACAGCTGATTTACTGAAGGTCCTTGCTCTGCCCACCCAAAAAATCATAGTCATACAGTACAGTCTTTTCTGTGTCCCTCACCACCGTGTGAAACCAGAAGGTGTCTAGCCATCTCTGTTCAAAGGACATGTGCCAGGCTGCAGAGAAGTATCTGTGCATACAGACTCTTAAGTATATCCAGAGGCCATCAACACCATGCATCTGATTATAATCTAAATATAAATATAATCATGCAATTATCTAAATATAATCATGCAAATTAATAAATGCCATCACGTTCCAGCACTAGAGTTGACTCTTTCTTTCCTCAGGGCCATTCTCACCATGAAATGAAGTTACTATTTATTGGCAGGATTTACTGCATCTGTGGTGATCAGAACTGGAAGGTCTCGCCCCAACACGAAGACCAGGTGGCTGGCGGGGCTCCCTCTGATCGAGTGATTTGTTCTCAGACAATCATGTTTGGGGTTCTGATGTTTGTCTCAGCAAATCTGCAAATTATTATTTTTCATAGACCTTTGGGGCTGCCTATAAATCGCTGCAATGTCCAAAGCTAAGTTCTTACATTCTCAAAGGTAAAGAAGGCAAAGAAAGAGAAAAGAATTCATAACTCATTGCCCATGAGTTATTTTCCTATAGCTTAGAATGTTGAAAATAGTTCTGAGAAAACTTTTTAAGGCAGTGACCCCCAGACATTTTCCATAAGAAAAGGGTATTTTAGCATTTCCTATACTACCCCAGGAGTGAGTTTAAGAAACCGTTCATTTTTACTCTGTCAGGGAAGTGATTGAAATAATTCGTTATGTATTTCTTGATGACCACAGTAGTGAACTCAAACTACTTTTAAAAACTAAAATCAATTCTTTTATGATATTACTTTGCAAACAAGTATGTATGAGAAATTTTGTCTGAAGAGCAAATGGGTTTTCATTCTTGTGAAAAACGTACTCTTTTTTAAAAAGACGTTGAAGTCTTCTAGGATAGGTCATGAATCCAAGTGAAACTGTAATAATAGATAGTACTTTCCCTGTACTTCAAAAATTTCTAAACAATAATTGGTATATATCAGTGACATGTTAGAGCAAACAGCATTATCGTGATGGGTTATATTTCGTAGCACATATGAAATACTTTTATCCTGGATATTGACTGTACCATCCAGAGCATGTCTGTAATTGAAGGTTTTACAACAGCAACTTCTAAAACATAATCTGTTTCAGATGAATTCAAAGCCCAGCTGCACCTCTGATTATTCACTGGTAAACAGAGAAAGTGTTACTCGGTTCACACTGCTACACTCTGCCTTAAAGCAATTATTTCCAGGAGTGGGGAAACGACCAACTCTACATTGATCTTGGCAACCTGGAATCCAGGAAGACTCCAGCGATTTTATGGCTGTGAGGTTGCTAGCCAGGAGGTATCGCCTTTCTCCACATTCCGTTCACGGCTGGTCTCCTCTTTTCTCCCAGGTTAAACTGCACAATCAGTGCATGCACTGATTAGTGCCAGGCAACGCATCTCTTCCTGAGTCCCCTAAGATCACCAGCCTTCATTTTCAGTGAGGAAGGAGTGGTTGACAGGAGTGAGGAGTGAGTGCTGTGGGGTCAGAGGTCCTGGCTTCAAATCCTAGTTCTGCCTATGGCAGCACTGTTTAATCTCAAGATGGGCAGGGACTGCGCATGACTCACCCTTTCACCTCATGAGTATCCCCATTGAAAGCCCCCATTTAATCTCATAAAATCCAGATGGAGCCCTCACTGCACATTTCCCTTCACACGGAGATAAAGGGTTGCATCGTTCTCTAGGGGAACTGTCTGGTGCGCAAGGCTGGTACCCAGAGAACCCTGGGCGGAGGCCAGCAGCCTGTCCAGCCCTCTCCTCACACACCTGCCCCATCTTGCTTGGGACGTGCTCACTGGAGTCTGGGTGCTATTCCTACCTGAAGCAAAGACTTGTGTTTCTTTTCAGCTACAATGCTTAACATTTTTGAGGAGAGCTGATAGAATTCCTATCGATCTTTGTACTAATTGCAACTTGGTACCTTAAAAATGACAGACTCACCTTGAAAATAACAGATTTCCAGAAAATGTGGCCTGGTTATCTTAAAAACGAACTTGGGGATGTCTAGAACAATACAGGTTCCAATTGAGGATTTTTTTTTTTTTTTTGAGATAGGGTCTCACTATGTGATTCAGGCTAGCCTTGAACTCATAGCAGTCCTCCTGCCTCAGCCTCTCGAGTGCTGGGATTACAGGCAGGCATCACCACACTTGGTGGCATCTTTTTATTCTCCTTCACAGTGGGTTAATGAAGGCTCTAGCATTACCCTGTGTGGACACCATCTAATTACAGCCTGTTTTCATTTTTCTGTCTTTCTTCTTTTTCTTTTCTGCTTTGGCCCTCTCTCAGACACACTTGTGGAAAATATTTTTATTGGCTCTTATCACATTTGAGAATGCAGTAAATACTCATTAAAAATAGGGCTATCAAGCTAGACTTTCCCCACTCATACACCCGTCAGAATTGACTATTAAAAGTGTGGAGTGTCTTCCATGCTGTCTTATTTATTTTTATTTTTGGTGCATAAACTAATCTTTACTATCATTTGACAGAAGTGCAGTTATACTATGCATTTGAAACTTGCTTCTTTTCCCCATAACAAAGCAGCTTGAACATGTTTTCATGTCAAAACATACCTCATGCCTTTGTAGTGCTGTACAGTACCAAAGTTTCTTGTTATGCAACTATTCTAAATTGTGCAGGGAAGCAGAAATTGGTCATAACAGAAAAATATTCGCTAATGAACTGACCACTTACTAAATTAGACCCCACTTAAGTACCAGCTTCTATTCCCACTCAGCCAACCAATTTTGCTGATTGTAGATGTTATAAGCATCCCACAATACAATGTAAACACGATACATTTCAATTGCAATGTAAAATCGCTAATCTTGCAAAAGATGCAGGATTTTATGTAGTCGTTTGAAAGTGATTTTGGAGAAATGTTCCGTAAGCAAATGAGTGTCTGGTGGTGATGGGCCAGCTAACAATTAAAAATGAGAAAAACAATAGGATGCTAGCAAGATAAGTTCTTCCAAAGGAGAATTAAATGAATATCAAGGGATTAAAAGAGGCTCTCAGGAGAACTGATGAGGTTTCTACACCACAACCCCCCATGACCTGCACCGTGCTGCTGTAAAAGTCAGTGTGAACGGGAAGATGTCAACATTTGTCCTCAAATAATTTTGTTAGAGAAATTATCCCCTCCACCAGACCAGTGCTTTATTCGATCTTGTTTATTCTAGAAGTGACAGCATCGTTACCTTGAAAGTACACATTATAATTATACCTATATGTACATCTTCTGAGATAAACCATGTTTGAAAATAAGCAAGATGATAACCTTTACCTGTTTTTTCAGAGCAGACTCACTGGACCTGTTTAGTTTTTCAGTCTTTCCTTTGCAACACAGGTCCTTATTTATTACATTTGCAGCTTTTGGCAGTCACATTATGGCAAGCAGCAGCAGCAACAGACACTGGATGAGGGTCCTAATAGACTAATCAGATTCTCTCGTCTCTCTCCAGGAGGCATTTGGAAGCCACACAGCTGTGGTGTAGTCAGGAAAGCTCTAGGGTGCTTGGACAATGCAGAGAAGGCCCCAGGCCTGAGGAGAAAAGACAGCCCGCTCACATCCTCTGGCACTGGCCTGGCCCATGGATGTTTGGGCCTAATGTAATTGGAGAAAAAAAAAAAGTAATTTCACTTGCATCCAAGCTGGAAAAGCAAGTTATGCCAGTAATACGTGAGTGTATTGGGTTTAATTTTAGTAGTTACCTTCTGACTGACTTTTTTCCTAGTTTTTTGCTACTACCAGCCATGTGGCATTGTGCAACCATGCACAAATATATCTTGGTGTACTTGCACAAGTTTGCAAGAAAAAATTTCAAGAACTGAAGCTACTGTGTTGGGAATGAATTATATGACAAACATGAGCAGGTATTAGCAAATGACTATACTGTTTAATGCTACCTATGGTATCTAAGAATGTTTTTCTCCAAACCAACCTTTTCCAATGAGAATTTTACCATTTTTTATTGTCTCGGTTATTTTTCTCCTTGCTGAGACAAAATACCTGGCACCCAAAGTGAAAGGAGAAAAGGTTTATTTAGGTCACAGTTTGTAGAGGTTTCAGTTCATAATCAGCTGACTCCAAGGCAGGGTGGTGCGGCAGAGGGGCATCATGGAGCAGAAATGGTCCATGGCAGGCAGGGCAGGCAGAAGGCAGCAAGCAGCAGTGACAAGATTTCTTTCCCCCTCTCTATATTACACGCAGGCTGTAAGCCTATTGATTGGTGCCACCCTCCCCTAGGATGGAATTTCCATTATCCCCACCAAGAACTATGTTAAACCAATTAATGGGCTAATTCACACACCCTTAATCCCAGCCTCATACTTTCAATCCACAGTCACACACCCTAATCCAGTCACCTTTGAAATCCCCCAACCACAAGCCCATGTGGCTTTGCAGGGGCACCTAGATGCAATCCATAACGTTGACTAAGCTGAATTTTACTAATGAGCAAAAATTATATGGCTGTCTACATGGTTGTTTTTATTTCCAATCATAAATTCTTGATCAATGAGATAAATTTTGCTCACTTCCTGCCTAGACTCTTTAAAACACTGACAAATCTGCATTTGGATTAGGGGAAACTCTTGCTTCCTGGCAAGAGATGGGGGCTCAAAATTGAGTTTAACATGCATTTTTCTGCTTTACAATCCTTCCTTAAAAGTTGTTGCTGTTTGCAGAAGTGTTTACAGCCAGTGGTGGAAGAGAAAGATGATTATGTTTGCAAATTCCAGACTTGAGGACCAGGAGAGTCTTTGCAGACTGATAAGTTCAGCACACTCTGGACTTGGTGTCACCTAAATCCATATTCCTGCTGTCAAACAGAATGTACCACTGTTCTGACTGGAAAATTGTTTCATATATTGAGGTCTTGAAAAAGAAAAAAAAATGCACTAGACTACACATTTGTCAAATGTTACACATCAATGGTGTGCATTTTACTGTGTATAAATTTCATGTAAAAGCCATAAATTCCTCAAAAATTAGACAGAATTAGCAAATGACATACTTCAGGGCAATATGTGACAGTTGTGAAAGCAGGCATTTGAACACCAAGGCATTTATATACCTGCATTCACAGCAGTGTGATTTACAACAGCTGAAAAGTAGAAGAAAACTAAATCTTCCTTAAAAATAAGTAAAGCACCAATGGGAAGAAAAGTGAAGTATCTAATGGATGAATGAATAAACAAGATGTGGGACATACATACAATGGAATATTACTCAGTCTTAAAAAAGAAAGGGAATTCTGTCACAGACTACCATATACATGAACCATGAAAATGCTAGGCTAAGTGAAATTAGCCAGTTGCAACTATTGCATGACTGTCCTTCTGTGAAGCAACTAAAATAATCAAATTCATAGAGACAGAAAATGGAATGGTAGCTGCCAGAGGATGCAAGCAATCAATGTTTCATTGGTATAGAATTTCATACGGAAAGAGTGAAAATGTTCTGGAAGTTGACTGTGCTGAGAGTTACACAGCAGTGAAAATGTACCTGCTACCCCAGAACTCTGCAGTGATGGATGCTGGTGGACTTCATGTTATGAACACAGAACTTCATGTATGCTAGAAAAGAGCTCCACCCCTGAGCTCCATCCCAGTCCAATAGTTTTTTCAAAAAGAACAAAAACAATATTGAACCCTAGTGATATGCACACTAAAATACTCAGAGGTCAAATGTACTCATCCGTAGTTTACTGTGAAAGGTATTGAAAAGCCAAAGATGGGTCTAAGGGTGGAGCTCATGCTTGCCTTACATGCCTGAGGGCCTCGGTTCCATCCTTAGCAAAAAGAAGGAGCGATGCAAAGGGAAGGGAAGAGAAGGGAAGGGAAGAACTGATTCAAAAGGAATAAATGAATATGAGATCAAGTAAATGTAACAGATGTTCATTGTATAATCTACATAGCCATTCCTTCAACTTTCCATGTATTTGAAGGGTTTCTTCATAAAATATTGTAGATGAATGACAGCGACTAAATAAATTCCTGGCAAATGAAAGAATTTTCCTACAATAGATTCATATTTTGCCCCTGCTAATTATAGGAGGTCATTTTGCCATGGACAGATCTTCTGCAGAATTAAGACCTGTTTTGGTTTACTTTTAATAATCGTCAGACAGGAACATTTACTGGACAAATGTTGGACAGACATTGATTCACACCTAACGGCATGATATTAAAAGTGAGTGATAAATAGCTCTCTATATATCAAAGGTGAGGCTCACAGTCCAATCTGCTCCTCCATTGGTAGGATTTCTGCCTGCGTGAAGGGAACTCATTGCGGACTTCTCTGTGGGATGGGAGAGATGATGCAGACAGACCAGCTGCGGCGATGAGTAATGTAAGAGCATTTGTGAGACAGAGGTCTTCCCGATAAATCTTAGCTCCTTGGAAAAGCATAGCAGATTATAAATAGCAGTTCTTTCTCTCTTGCAGAGACGTTTTAGAGAGCCCCATATTCCTCTTCTTTGGTTCATTAAAAGGTAAACAGAGGAAGCCATCCTCCAATTTGAGGGTCTGTAATTGCAGACCCGCTCAGGTGGCTAGCCCAATTACAGACACATGACATTCACTGTATCCTGACAGAATTCCTACTGAACACCCCGAGTTTCAGAGGGCAAACTCACTGCCCCAGGCAAAGCACGAACCCCAAAGGGTGACACACAGCAATCCCAGTGACGCTGGGAGCCTTGTGGGGAGCCCTGATTCTGACTGACAGCCAGAGAGGTGAGGATTTCTTTTCTTGTTTTTGTCTTGTTAGGTTTTGACTTGTGGGGTTTCCTTTTGCAGTTCTCAGCTGAGAAATTTTGTTATCATTTGTTTGGTTGGTTTTTGTTTTTGAAGACAAGGTCTCACTATGTACTTCAGATAGGCCTTGAACTTGTGGCGATCCTTCTTCCTCAGGCCTCTGCATGATAGCATTACAGGTGTGCATTGTCACACTCTTGTAAGGTACACTGTGGGGCACATTGTGCTGCTTCTGTCTATGTGTGCATTGCACAGTGATCAAATCAGGGTTATTTGCAAATACTTCTTTAAACATTTATCATTTCTTAATGAAGAGAATGTTCAAAATCCTTTCCTGTAGCTTTTTGAAATATGCAAATATTTCAATTTTTAAAAGCAAAAAGGAAGACCAGAGATATAGCTCAGGGGCACAGCACCTGCCTGGCAAGCACAAGGTCCTGAGCTTGTTTCCTGAGTTCAATTTTTTAAAAATAGTAAAAATAAAAGCAAAAGGAAACCTGTGCTTTTATATGAAATGTTCCACACTTATATTCCAAATGCTTTTCAAAAATACTGAATGGGTCAAACAAAGCAGCTTTCTGGGTGAGCCAGGGTCACGGCCCCATGGGACTTGCAGTGCATGGGCACAGGTGGGCACAGTCTGTTTCCTGAGTCCACAGCATTCAGACTTCCCCTTGCTTTGGCTCAGCTGTATTTTGTGCTCTTTTCCATTGCCCTAGTTTCACCCTTGTAACTAAGGAAAATGAGTTGTTCAGGACTTTGTCACTTTAAATAGAAAAATATGTAATCACTGGGATGATTGCTTATGTCGTAAATGCATCTTTAAAAACTCAGCTGGGGACTGGGCTGCAGCTCTGTACCCAGTGCTTGTTTAGCATGCCCGAGGCCCTGGGTTCAATCACAGACCTCAAACAAGCAACGAGATGGCTGCTTTGTATTCTGAAACTTTCCCATTCAGCCCCAAAAGGTGAACAGACAAAACTCACAGAGGTCTCCATGAGCTTACTGATGGCGATCCCAAAACCTGTGAATTTGGGACTAGGATTATATTTCCCACAGGACCACAGGTCCCAGTCACTGAAAACTTGCTTGGGCTTCAGAGATGAGAACCGGCCTAGAGATGTGGCACAACTCCCCAAACCGCACACTTTAGAGGCAAGGACCTAGCCCGAACTGGCGCCAGGCCCTGAGGCTGTGACTCGTTCTCCTGGGCTGGGGCCTCAGGACCAGCATAGGTTACTATGGTAGCCAACTTGGGCATGCACAGCTATGTGCCCAATACCGCTTCCAGGCTCCGTGCAATTACACTTTTTTTAATGCCCCCCACTTGCATGTAGGAAAAATGTCTGATTACCCAAGTGAGGTAAGGATATATTCTCAGAGTGAAAAAAATGAACAACGCAGCTATCCCAAAGTAGGAAGGAAGATTCCCCTGGCGCCCTCCCCTCCCCACCTTGGGCTGCATTGCTGCTGCAGTTGGACTGGTTTCTTTCAGGCTTTCTCTGCCTCTACCTACATTTACCTGCACACAGAACATGCAGATAGCTCTGCAGTCATGGTCACTGAGATGCCAGCACCGTGTCCCATCATGTCCCTGGCTACTCCACAGCTCCCAGACTGTGTGGGAGGACCTGAGCAGGATGAGGATGGCTGGATATGTCTCCTCTGCTGTATAACAAAGCACCCCAAGACATACCTGTGTCAGACAATGAATGTTTATTGTCTGACCCAGTTTCCGAGGATCGGGAATCTGGGAGCAGCAGACCAGGACCGGGGGCTTTCCTGAGCTGCTGCTGACAGGTCCACCAGGGCTGCCCTATGGGTACAGAGTTGGCCAGAACTGGGGGATTCCCACTGCGCTCCCTCTCTGCTCTGCCGGAAGTCCCATTCCCCCTCGGCTGCCTGGGGCAGGTGGTGACTACAGTCTTGCCCTAGTGAGCTGTCCATGCCCCACTGGGGAGGGAGGAACAGCAACACCTGTGGGGACCTGGCTTTGAAAGTCACAGGCCAACCTTCCTGCTAGACTTCAGTTGCCAGAAGCCAGTCCCTGCCAACACGTGGCTATAATCCCACCACTCAGGAGACTGAGGCAAGAAGATTATTGCAAGGTGGAGGCCAGCATGGGCTCCATAGTGAGCTCAAGTTCAGCCTGAGCTATGCAGCAAGACCATTTCGGAAACAAAACAAAACAAACGAAAAAACAAGTCACCATACACAACACACCGTCAAAGGGACCAGGGACAGGGTCCAGCTCCATCTTTGGCAGAGAGGACGGTATGAGAACTTGTGGATATATTTTAAAATCAACCACAGGGGCCATTTTTGCAGGGGAAGCAAAACAGAGTGCAGCAGGGGACAAGACTAGGACACAGTAGTCTGAGAAATGGGGAGTCAGGAAGAGAGGCAAAGACACTGGGGTAACCAGCCAGCCCGAGGCAGGATGGCAGAGCTCACCATCCAGACGCACATTAGCATTACCTGGGGAAATTTAAAGAGGCCCGCAGCCTGGGCCCCACTGCAGATCAGTTAAATCAGCATTCCTGGGACGGAGGTGTCGCTCAGCAACTCTGCCATGGTTCTGATGAGCGGCGGGGCCAGGACCACGAGACCACCAGGGGCTGGGGTCCCCGCTGCCAGGGAAGGAGCTGTGTGTGTGTGTGTGTGTGTGTGTGTGTTTTGCAAGCTAATGAAGTTTTCTGAGTCTCACCTGTAAAACGGGGATCTTACTCATAGGGTTGGCATGGGGGTGGCCTATGTTCATGCCCCACGGGAACAGCCCTGAACTGTTCTGGGCACCGTGAGTGGCATTTAGATGCTGCCAGAATGCCTGATGACAGTATTTGAAGGCTTTTAAAAACCCTTCGTTGGTCCCTGTCTGGTGTGCTTTAATTCCGCGCATGGTGGCGAGTTGGTGCGCCAGCAGAGTGCTTCTTAACTCTTTTTATTCCCCTTCCCCACCTCTCCCTCTTTCTCTTGTTCTCATTTACTTGTCTGTTTCCCATTGTCTGTCTTTTCTTTTGCCCTTTAAATTACTTACACCTTGGGCGTCTCCTGGAAGAGAAGGTGCATAATACCGAAGCTGGTGCATCTGGTTTATTCCACTGGGTGTGACAGTCTCGGGGTGTGTCTGCTTTCTCGCCTGTGACCCGAGTTTATCCTGAAGCGCTAACAACATCCATGGCCTTTTCCTCCTCCCTGATGGTTCCTTCCCCTCTACAGCCTGGAGAGGAGTGTGGCTTCCTGCTTCCTCACTTCCTGTCTTTCCCGCAGCAGAGGGTACCAGGGGCTCCCCCATGTCCAAATGGTCCCTACAAGCCCATGGGTAGGTGGGTGGCTGCCCCTTCTCTAGCCCAGAGGGTCACCTTTGTTGGGGGGCACTTTGTCTCCGTGGTAGCAGGAGAGGGTGAGACCTCCCCCGTCCTGCAGGAGCAGGGTCTGCAAGCTTGGTGTGGTCCATTCAAGGACCTCTCCTAGTCTCGGGTCTAGATCTCAATCCCTGTCACCACGGTCCCTGCATGATCCGTGTCTGCGGATGTGTGTTGGTACATTTACCTTTCGTCTTCTCTCTTCTTCAGACGATAAATACTTTAGAGGCTAGGACAGTGCCACCATTTGGGGAGAGGAGAGAAGGGAAGAGGAAGAAGAGAGAAGGGATGTCCTGCGGGTGACAGATGTCTCCTTCGGCCTGAAACCTTTGCTCCTGCGAGTGAAAAGTGCTTCTGCTCCTGTAACTCCCTCCTCTCTTCCTCCCCAGAACACTGAACTCCTAGAACACCCTCTCCCCAAACCACCATTTTCCTGGAAAAATAGCACGAGTGTTCTCTCTCCTGCTTTTATGGCAGAAGGTAATAAATCACCACTATTACCTGGTATTCCAGCTGGTATTGATGAGGCAGGTCCCAAAATAAAGCTAATGGGTTAGGTCCGCTAGAAAAATGTGCTTCCCAAGCCAAAAAGCACTATTTTGTAGGAAAATAGATTTCGTTATTTCAAGCTGTTAGGATAGATGGACAGAAAAAAGACAAAAGATAAAGAATAAAATAAGTAAATTATAAAACAATTATTGACGACACTTCAATACAAAATTCCTCCTTGTTAATAATGATTTGAACAGGTAGGATATCAATTCTGTATTTTTGTCTTTTGGTTTTTTGTTCTTTAGCACCTCAGGTTTTCCAGTTTATGACTGGATTTGAGAAATTAAATCTCTTTTTAATAAACTATATTAAGCAGAAATGTATTTAAATGCTGTGCTGTTTATTTATTTATTTTTATCAGTACCCGGGATCCAACTCACGACCATGTGCTTGCAAGGCAGGTGCTTATGCCACTGAGCTAAATCCCCTGCCTTGCTATGCTGTTTATTAAATGTGCTTTTGTAGTAAAGATGGTGACAAAAGGTGACATGGTATTAACAGTCAAGCCTCTGGCAATGTGCTACCTAATTTCTGTAGCACTTGGGTGGTTTTAAAACATAGGAATGAACACCCTGGCTAAACTTCTGGCTGGATGAGGTCCAGTCCATGGACACAGGAGCAGTGAGCATCTTCCTGATGTGAGCAAAAGATTCTGATTTCTCCCGACCAGATTCCTGTGTCACAGTCAATGCAGGGTATCCTGGACTTTAAACCTTACAAGCTCAAAATAGAAGTAAAAATTATCCTAGAAAAACATGATCTTGACACTCAGGGTTAGGATAACTGTACTTTACCTACAGAGCTGATTTGATTGGCCTTGTTAAATGATTCCCACATGTGCTTCTGGAACTTTCTGTGATCACTCTCCATGGATGGCCAGTGCAGCCAGCAGAGAAGAGGTGTGAACTTAACGCTTCCTCCTCAGTGAGCTCAGCCAGGGCCCAGTGGCAGGGGTGGGAGGGTCAGGGGACACCACCAACCTCCCCAGGAAAGTTCTGGGTGTGAAAAACCAAAGAAACACAGCAGGGAGATGCAGTAGTCAAGTCCAAGAGACTAAAATAAATTCACGAGGCCCGCCTGGTCCCTAAACACTGAATACATTTCAGTGCTATTTTGACAAGGGAGCATGGCAGCTTTTTAAGAATTTAATTTTTGAGACTCTAGTACGATTTTGCCCTCGTGGCATCATCTTGTGCCCCTGTTGGTTCCCAGTGAGGTCACTGTGCAGCGAATTGAGTTACTGTCCTGTTCCACTGAGCTGTGTGGTTGCCGGCTTGTGCCCAGCTCCTGCCACAAATGTTTCACGTGGCATCAGGAGATGACCATCTGTGTGAGAGTCGGGCCTCCTCACATGCAGAATTGCTGTGAGATAGTTTATGTTCGTTTTATCTGCGATCTGAATTCCATTTATAAGCTTTTTTCATCCACTTGTCAACACTGTTCACTATAGCAACACCGAAAATGGCCAGAAATGAACAGATTTATCAGAGCCGAGTGAGGTTGGACTGCATGTTTCAACGATTGTATATTGGATTTTTATCCTATGCTTTAAATTTGGCCCATAAAAATAGTAACAATGCCATAAAAGTGGAAGTCGTTCCCTTTGATCAACTTCCAGTTATTATAAGTTACCAAATCGCAGCGAGGGTCCGTGACTTTGATTAGAGAATTGGTCTCACGTCAGAGACGTTTACTTTAAATGTAGCATTAGTTGTCCATGCCAGGAAACATGGGTTAATTTTTTTTTTAAGCCTAAAGAACATTCCTCTCCTCTTTCCTGCATATGTAATGGAACAGCTTGGCAATGTGTAAAATTAAATTTTAAAATTGTAGATTATATTTAAACCATACCCTCCCAACCTTTTTGTATCTTTCGAAAGTAAATTTTTGATAATACTACAGGCATAGAGGACCAAAGAAACGATTTCACATGAAGTTAGTATGCCCAGATATTTGCCTGACAACACCGAAAGATGCTGAGGTTCCTTTTCCTATGTCTTTTTCTTTTTTTGGTGGTGGTTTTATTATTGTTGAAGCATCTCCTTTGTCAAGAGGTATACAACCTTACAAGTGGAGTAGAGCTTTTCTAAGAGGATTTCCTTCCTTCGTTCTTTTCTTCATCCCTTTATTTTTATAATTTTTTATTTTAAAGAGAATAAAACCAAACAAAATAGAATAAAGTCAATCAAAATAAAACAGTGTAAGGGTTTCAAAATAAGATAATAGGAAATCAACAATGGCTACTCTAATGCCTCATGTTGTCTTCAAAATAGCTGCCCATACCATGAGACATAGGAAAAGCAAACAGAACAGAACAGGATAGAACCAATAAAAAGAAGACAATGGATGCAATACAGGACTTAAAAACAAGATAACAGGAAATCCAAACGGCTACCATAATATATCTTGTTATCTTTGAAATAGCTGCCCATGCCATCAGATATAAAATCAAACAAGACAGAACAGAATAAAACCCAACCCGAAAAGACAATTTAAAATGATACAAGACTTCAAAACAAGATAATAGGGATTAACAATGGCCACCACCTTCAGGAGATCCCCCTGGATGCCACACTGTGTCCTGTTACTCTAAACCTTTCTGAGTTGTAGAGTTCTCTTTGCACATAGAATGCTGCAGTTTAAATATATTGAGATTTCAATTTCATTTAAGGGACAATCTTGGTCAGAGAAACAACTGTCGTCTCCAGCTGGGTAGGGAGGTGGCTCTCTGCACAGATGTCCCCCTGGAGCTCTGTGACAGCACCATGATGGGGGGGGGTGGCGGTAGTGTCCACACTATAGCAATGATAACCAGCACTCTGTGCTCACCTCACCTGGAGCAAGGCCACAAAAGCCCATGAGAGCAGGGAATCGCATCTCTAGGAGAGGAAACTGAGGCTCCAGAAGCAAAGAACCTTGCACCGACTCACTTCCTAGGACTGGCCCATCTTCTGAAACCACGCATGCTCTTAGTCCTTTTGGAGAGATGGGGATGGAAAGCACATGGGGGCTCCCCACGGTCACCCAGGAAGAGAGCAGACCACACCAGGCAGACACAAGCAGCCCCCAGCTGCCACTTTTCCTGGAATCCAGGGCTCTACACCATGGTGGGGACCAGTGGCTCCATACGGTGGGGCAGGGACAGGGATGTGACATGTGGCCTGCTGGGATTTGTACCAGAGCACAGGAGGGTCTTGGTGAGACAGGGGCATGTGAAGGATGGGCCGCACGCTCTGGGGCAGAGATGGGGACAGAGGCCACGGGAGGCACCCAGAGCTGAGCGGGTCCCAGGGCCACACAGGGTGTGCATGGCTCTATCTTGCCCTCACCGCTGGGTCTTTGTCCCCTTCCTTAGGGCGGTGCTCCTGGCAGCTGCAGGAACCTGACAGTAGGTGTGAGGCTCCAGTCCCTCTGGGCGGCTCCTCTGGCTCGCCTGCCTCCACCCTTGATGGGCTGGATGATTGCGACAAGAGGGAGACTCACTGGGATTCCTTCCTTCACAAGGGACAGAAACTCAACCAAAGCGCTGACGCAGAGCACTGGTCTAGGGTAGGTGACGGGCAAACAGTCAGGGCTGGAAAGGCGCCCGGGAGGACGGGGAGCTGGAGAAACCCTTGTGGCGCCCCATCAGCCCAGAGCCCTCGGTCACTGGAGGTGGACGTTTGCTGCCCCCCGAGGCTCCCTTCTGATTCTCCCCCTTCTGGTTTTGTCTTTTTTCATTCTCTCACATTCTGCAGAGGAGGCTGTGGCTGACAGCAGCTCTTAAACACATTCCTGCAGCACCAGGGCCAGAAACAAAGGAGAACTTGCCACTCCCGTAAAACTCAGATCCCGGGAAGCATGTCTTCTCAGTGACATGCCAAGGGGCCAGAGACTGCAGCCAAGGTCGCCCCGCGGCTCAGGAGTACAATGCCTCGTGCCTGCACTTAGTGGAAGTGTGCAGTCGGAGGGAGGAGGGATGCTCCCCAGGGCAGAGGGATGCGATTCCAAGCGGACAAGAAAATGGGAAACAAGAAGCTGCGGTACAAAAAGCGATGTAGCCACACGACTCGATGACATCACTTCCAAAGGGGCAGGAGGGGCTCTCCGAGCTCAGTGTCCTGGGTTTCCAGCGCAGACCGCTTCCCTAATCCCTGCTCCTCAGGATGTGAGAATAATTTACCCGCGGACCTCGAGTCACCTCACCTCGTGGGCCTCCTTGCCAGTGGGCCCAGCAGTTTGGAATAACTCTAAGGCCTCGAAAGATGGCAGTGGGGGCGGGCTCCCACCCTGGATTAGTGGCCATCACTGACACTGTCACCACAGCCTCCCTGCTGTGCAAGAACTGGTTAGAAATGCCCATCTTTGGGCCTCACCCCAGACATGGTGGAGTGAGCAGCCTGAGGACGCGGCCCAGGAATCTGTTTTAACAGCCCCTCCGAGGGATTCTGACGAAGGCTGAGTGTGGAGCATCCCTGCTCTAAGCCGCTCTTCCAACAGTCCCTTGTTTAGGTGGCTTCTCCAAAGCATGCCTGAGTGGGGACTGCCGGCCAGGGACCCTGACCGAGGACACCGGCCAGTTGTCACTATGTCTCTCAGCTGGCCTTCTGTGGGGTCCTACACATTTGCCATTGCCAACTGCATCACTGCAGAGTTGGAAGGGGAAGGGGTGGGTGTGTAAAACCATTTTGCTGGGTTTTGTCCTATGGCTCATTCATGGTGTCCCTTCAGGGAGGGTGTGTGTTAATTTTCCACATGAACTGGACTGTGTCACAGGTGCCTTATTTCTGGGTGTCCTGTGTGACTTTAGTGCTCAGAGGGGGCAGACTCAATGATGACTGTAATGGGTCGCCACTCCAAGAGGGCCGGCGTCCTCCAGTCTGGTGAGGGACTGACCAAGTGACATAGCGGAGGAAGGAGGAACTCATTCCTCCTCCTTCCTGCCTGCTTGGTTGGGCTGAGACATGGGTCTTCTTCTCCCAGACTGAGATTCCCAGCATCAGCTTCCTGGATCTACAGCTTGCAGAAAGCAGATGGGACTTCGCAGCCGCCATCATTACATGAGCCAACTCTTTGTAATAAACCTCATATCCGTATCTGTAGCCATATCCATATCTGCATCCGTATCTATATCTAATCTGTTCCTATCTAAACTCCATCCATCCATCCATCCATCCACCCATCCACCCGTCCTCCTATCTATCCATCTATCATCTGTCATCTGTCATCTCTCTCTCTTATTGGTTCTCTCTGTCAGAGAACTGGGGTTCTCTGACAAGTGCAGTGAGAACACGCAGGCACACACATCTGAAATGCACACACTTGGGGGGACTTCCTGGTGTCAGGCTCACAGGCTCTCATGGCTCCAGAGACGTTAGGAATGGTTCTTGAGTATCCAATGAGATTTGCTCAAGAGACCTCAGGGGCTTAAAGAGGAAATTTGAACTCCAAGTGCTTTCTGGTCTTGTTTTTCTTTTCTGTATCATTAGACATCTGAGCTCCTGTTGTCTCCGCACTGTAAATATCGTTATGGTGTCTCCTAAGTGTTCTGTGCACACACATTTACCTATTTATTTATTTCAGTGTTAAAGATCAAACTCATGGCCTTAGATATGCCAGGCAAACACTCTACCGCTGAACTACATCTCCAGCACTTTTTTAAAAAAATGTTTTATTTTGAGAAAGTTCTCATTAAATTGTCCAGGCTGTCTCCAAATGTGAAATCATCCTGCCTCAGCTTCCTGAGTAGCTGAGATATCATGTGTAAAATCATACCTGGCTTCAGACTTTCAGAAGTACTGGCTTTTGGTCCATGCATTCAAAAACTGATCCTTTCTCCACACATCCAAAAATTCCTAACATTAAAATATCGCTCTTATCAATCAGCAACCATAACAATGAAATTGTGTTTGCATTTCAAGAAGCTATGTATGTATTTTGCATGTGCATTTACCTAATATATACAAGATAGGTACGTGTTTCAGACCAGTAAAATTATTCACATACCAAGGACTGTAAATCTTGGAAATCAATGAGTTTTACTTTTGGTTCTTAAATTGTCTGGGTGCAAGAGCTGCTGTATGATCATCTAATCTACAACTTCACCTGTGAGCTGAATCTGCCTTTGGCAGGAAGGAGTTCTTATTCCAAGTAACAGGATTAGCAAGCAAGGATTAAAAACAGAAACAGCCTTACTGGTGGGATGGCAAAGTGACAATTTAATTTAATTACACTATAATTTAATAGCTCCTGTGTTTCCCCGCCGTGCTTTGAGGACAGTGTGTGGCGTGGCTGCCAGGTTGCAGTAGTGGAAGGGTTAGTAGCACCTACCAGCACCAGCTCATCTGTTTATAATCCAAGCCTCTGAAAACATTAGTTCATTTTAATTTTCTTACATAATATGGCAGCGTTGTTTTTCAATCATTTATCTACATTTTTATAAACAGGGGGGCTGACCAGACAATAGTTTGATGCCTATTTACCCAACCAGTGAGTTAAGCTTTCTTCTCTAAAACAGGAGGGAAAAACAACAGAACTCAACCGATTCTCCATTCCTGGTTACATCACCAGACCCCAGCCCAGACCCTAAAAACTGCCTAGAAATCTGTTGTCTTGGCTTCTTCAGTAATTCAGGGAGTAAAAGACAGATAGGACTTCTGCCAGATTTCACTTTGTAGTGAATTATTTAAAATTGTTTAAAAGGATAAATATGCTGGAAATTAAATGTGACAGACTGTTAAAAATCGCCCAAGGCAATTTTTAGAACTCTTAACATTCCTGTTTTACTACCTTGGGTAAGAAAATGGTGATACTGGTAACAAAGAGAGGGAAATTTCACTTCCTCTTAAAGGAAGCTATTTAGTTCTTGCAGGAGAACTTGTGGTGTGGTCCAGTGCGGTGGGCTCTTGGTGTGACTCCCAAGTTCCCTTCCCAGACCAGGGTGCTTATTCCTCAGTCGTCAGGGGCCTACCCAAGGTGACGCATCCCTCCCCAGCAATCTCAGGAGCTGCTCTTAATCCAGAGGAGCTATCTTGCTGAGAATCACCTCCCTTTCCCCAGCAGTGGCCCCCATTCCGAGGCTGTTGGTGAGAGGGCCCATATGCAGGTCCCCACCCTCAATTCCAGGACAGTTCTGAAGGGCCATCTCTTTACAGCCCCCTGTGGAATTGACTGAAGTCTGGGTGCAACATCTCCTGCCCCATCCTGCTTTCTTCACCCACTGACCAGTGTTCTTTCAAAGTGCACCCCAATAAAATTCTTGCACACTTACCTTGGCCTCCGTCTGCTTCCTGGGAGACAAGCCAAGGAGACCCATGAACTAAGTAAACGTGTTATTAGGATGAGTCGGATGGAGAGGTATAATGAGTTAGTAAGAACTCATTTTTGGTAAGAACTCTTTGGATGAGGTCTGGCCTTGTAGGTAGCTTCAGGTGTGCATTATTGTCGACAATGGAGCTCATGCCGTGCAACAGATCCCTGAATACACTCATGCACTTCACTGAAACTTCGTCATGGGTTATATCTGTGTGTGCCCCAGAGCCCCATCACTCATGGGGGACCTTTTGGGAGATGATTGGGTCATGTGGACATCATACTCACGGGGGATTAGTCAGCTGGTGAATTGATAGCTAAATATGCTGTTAGGAGGTGGGGCCCGTTTGGAAGAGGAAGGCCCCCCGGGGCAGGGGCTGGAGGAGTGCATCTCTTTCCTCGGCCCTCCCTTAACTCTCCACTCCCAGGCCGCCACGCAGTGAGCAGCTATCCCTCCGCCAGTCTCTCTGTCGGGGCTGGCTGACCGTGGACTGAAATGTGAGGCCGAATACACCTCTCCTCATTAAGCTGTGGTGTCAGGTACTAGGTCTCCACGATGGGAAAATAATTAAGACAAAGTTTGTGGCTACTGAGGGATACCGCCTCACTTTCCTCTTTTCCCAGTTTCCAGATATCCAAAGTTTCAGTCTTTGATTTTGTGAATTGGACTGTTTTTGACACCTCCTGCGAACAGAGGCATGTAGTATTTATGTGTCTGTATCCAGCTCAATGCACTTAACATAACGTTCTCAAATTCCATTCCTGCTATTGCACATTGCAGAATTTCCGTTCACACTGTGGCCGTGGTGGTGAGCCCAGGGCACGCGTGCCCTCTCTGTCAGCGTGCGGGCCAAGTGGCCCCAGATACTCAGGTTTCATCACAGCGCCGGCACCTTGTCAGGAAGTGGGTCTGGGGTTGCAGTGTGGGCCCTTGATCTTTAAGAGGTTCGGCGTCACCATTCTACGGTATCTGGCATCTATCTATATAGGCACCGTATTTCCTGTACAAGAACGTCTGTTGAAGGACCGCTTAGCAGCTGCAGGCAATGCTGCAAGGGTTAGAGGACAGTGCGAGCATCTCTTTGATATCCTGACTTCCAGGCTTTTGAGTAGGCAACCGGAAGTGAGGCTGTGAGAGATGTGTAGCAGTGACACAGTCGCAATCCAGAGAGTGTTTCTGCTTCTTTACTATGAACCTAATTTCATATAAAGTAAAATTCCCTCAGGTTACAGGGCTTCACTCGTAATAATCCCTAAATAACACCCACATGAGCCAGTCAGGTATTTCACAAGTATCCACAAGGTGACTGGTTTTTGACCGAAAATCCCCACACAGATGCAATCTGTTTACAGCATAGCCATTTGGCACTATTCGGATCATTTTCAGTTTTGTTGATAACAAGCTCATTTTTAGAAACTTTGTATATAACAAGACCATGTGATTTAGAGAGCTGAAAAGTGAGTCACTGACCCAGTGTGGACCTTCTCTGATCGTTTCCCATAAGCTTCCAGAGTGTATATAATTAGCTCCTCATGAACGCTATTAAAAAGGTACTTTTCGTTTTTTAATTTCCTAACAGGACAGGCTGAGGTCCTGAGCACCAGTGAGAGTCCGTGCGATCAGATGCACGCTCAGTTTCATAGACAGCTCGGGGAAATGGGCAGGCTCCACAGAGAGGCAGGAGCTGGGCGTAGTTGGCACCCAGCTCCCCATGTCTCCCTCAGCGACACCCACACCAGGGCAACACCACAGTGTTCTCCTGTTCCCTGCGCCGCTCCACACCCAGCACAGCTGCTCGGGCAGGGACAGTGTCCTCAGGACACAGCCACACCGTGGCCTCAGTGACGCCTCTTTCTTCACAAACCCAGATGCTGCCTGGGTGCTGCTGGATCCCTTGGCATTTGGGGACCCAGGAAAAAAAATGGCTCATTATCTTGATTTTTAAAAAATGATGAAGAAACACACATTCTTCAACTCCCAAACTTCCACAATCTCTGGTGTTTCCTGTAAATCCAACAACCCTCAACCATGACAGCCACACGTACAAGAGCCTAGATTATTTCAGATAAATACACTGCACAGAAAATGAATTTTAGCAGTTTCTCCTTTCTTCTCTCCCCTACCTCTCCCCGTAACTTGATGTTAAAATAGTGATTTAACATTTTAATGTGGCATAGTCAACAATACAGGTTAGTGCAATGAAAAGATAATTGCTGTAACATTCTAAAATAATTCATTACTGCATTTTTAAATAATAAAAACAGTACAATGCTTTTGTATTTTAGACTCAGCCCAAACTTTAATAATCTTTTGTATTCAAATGACAGGATGTAGAACATTTGAATGAGGCATACATAGCCGTGAATGATTTAGGAGAACTATGAAACTATATTAAATTTGGAGAACATAGTTTAGTGTAGGAGGAGGGAAAAAACCCTAATGACTTCACAGGAGAAACATTTATTGGAATATCATGTTACCTTTGTTTGTAGTATAATTGTCTCAGAGGGAACAAGTGAGATTGTTTTGATGGTAAATTTATTGCACAGTTTTCAGGGGCCTGGGCCTGAGGGATCTTGCTGAAAAGGGTTTTGTGACCCCTGAAGCAACAGGGAAACTTTGGCGACTCTCTCAGAAAGTGTCTGCCAAGCCAGTCCCATCCTGGGAGAATCAAAGGAGATGCTCTCTAAGGGGAGGGAGTGGCACATATGTCAAGTTGTCATCAGCTCACCATGAAAGGGAGCAGGTCACACATATCTCACTTCTGTCAAAAATGCTGCATTTCCTCCAAGAAAGTAACTCCAAAGCATTCTGTGTCTCCTTTTCCTGGATGCTCAGGTTTGGATATCCAACCGGAGCTGGGCTTCTACCACTTGCTGGCCATGTGAACTTGACCCAGTTCCCATCCCCCAAGCCTGTTTCATCTCCCAGGAAGCGGGAACCATAAGTGGCCTCTCAGTCCTATGCCACCGTGAGGACCCTTGAGATGCACCTGCCTGCACACCTGGGCTCAGGACACAGTCACCTGCCAGCCAGAGGAGCTGCCGGTATAACTGTGACTTGCTGTGTGTGCTGAATGCCATGTTTAGTCTGCCTGCATCCCGGTTCTGTCTCTGGCTGAGAACCAGGAGATGTATTTTAGCGCCTCAGGCTCCAGCTTGGTGCCCACCATTGCCCTGGACAGCTAGCAGAGGCGGAGACAGTGAAGCATCGTCCTGACTGCTCCTGTCACCCACGTCTCTGACACAGGCGTCCCATGTCCTGGACAAGCCCCACACGACCACTCCTGTCCCTCTGCCTCCTTGAGAAGCACCCAGTTCCATGCTCTGCCTCCCACCCCATCACCTTGCCCCCCATTCCAGTATGAGCTCGCCCCGAACCTGGGACCAGTCCTGGCCTTATCCACAGGAAACCAGGGAGAACTAAACCCCCTCTCTGCCAAGAGGAACCCGAGGCATCTTCCACTTTTATTGTTTAAAGCAGCTCTAATCATAATAAAATTAAGTGTCTTTGGAAGTGTGACTATATTGGTTCTGTCAAGAAGAAAAAGCTTCTGCCTAGCAAAGAAACCACCAACAGAGTGAAGCTAGAATCTACATAGTGGAAAAAAGATCTCTGCCAGCTTTTCCATGGACAGAGGACTAATACCTAGAATACATAAAGAACTAAAAAAAATTAGATCCCCAAAATAACAGAGCCAATGAAAAAACGGGCAACTAAAATGAATAGACACTTCACAGAAGAAGTGCCAATGAGCAATAAATACACAAAAAAGTTCAAACTCCAGGGCCACTGGACAAACACAAATTAAGAAATACGGAGGTTCCACCTTACCCCAGAAGGAAAGCAAATAAAAACACGCGCTGGGGAGGCAGCAGACATGACAGGGACCCTCTACGTGGAAGATGAGAGTGTAAACTAGCAAAACCACTATGCAAAATAGTGTGAAGGCTCTTCAAAAACTAGAACTAGAAATTCCATTCAGCCAGCTGTTCCCTTCCTAGAAATCTGTCCAAAAGAGTTAGAGACATCATGTCACAGTGACCTATGCATACTCATGTTTACAGCAGCACAATTCATAGTAGCCAAATATTGGGAGCAGCTTATATGTTTATCAACAGATGAAGAGATAGACGATGTGGTATTTACACACAAGGGAGTACCACTCTGCCCCCCAAAAGGATAAACTTGACTCGTTTGTAGGACAGTGGATACACCTTGAGACCACAATGTAAAGCAGAATAAATTAGGTACACAGTTTAAATATTATCTAATTACTCTTATATTAGAAACCCAAATTACAAATAAAGACCAAAATAAAAAATAACAGGAAGTAGAGAGACCTTTCCCAAATTGGAAGGAGATCAAGAGATAGAGGGAGTGGTGGGCTGGGGATTTAGCTCAGCAGCACAAACACCCGTCTGGCAAGCACTAGGTTGTGAGTTCAATCCCTGGTACCAAAAAACAAAACAAAACAAAACAAACAAACAAACAAAAAACCAGAGAGAGAGAAGGTGAGGGAAGGAGAGGGAAAGGAGGGAAAAGGAATGAAAACGACTTACAAAGTGCACTCATTCCACACAGGAATATAGACATTACATGCCACAAACATGGACTAATAAAATTAAATTAAAAAATAAAGTGAACAACAAGTAGTGTTTTATGACACCTCCTTTCTCCTAATCACTTTCCACACCTCAACTCATGGACTCTTAAATACCTTACAATGTAGTATTATCATTCGCATTTAACAGATGAGTAAACTGAGGCACAGGAAGTCTGAGTGGGACAGAGTGGAGATTTGAGCCCAGCGCCACACGCACTTACCCACTTTCCCCACCATGAGCCTCCCCTTCCTGTCTCAGCCTCCAGTTAATCCTTCAGCCCAAAGATGAAGGCTGGAACACTTGGTCTGTGATGGTTGTGGAGGTGACCTGTTTTGGGAAGCCTTGGTCCTCGCCAGGGACCGGGGAGGCTGGCTCCCTGCCCTGAGCCCTCGGCCAGCAGACCTGCACCTTTCACCCAGCGACCAGGCTTTCTGTGCTGGACCCTGCCTCACACTGCTGGTGGTTTCCCCTCGTTACCCATGAGGTCTTCTGTCTCCAAGCCTCGTGCTTGGCTCACTGGGTGTCCCACGTTTAGGCCCCAGCTCCTCCGGGCACGGTTCTCTGTGCCCACCTCTGTTCCTGACGCTACATTGGGTTTCTCAGCAGCCACATGTAAGACAGTGGCTGCACCATCTTCACACCTTTCCTCCCAAGGCTGAGTCAAGAGGGGGCGACCAGATTTGGGGAGCCCCTGGTTGGCCTTTCTTCAGGTACAGAGGCAGAGAATCCTCCAGAAGTTCCTTGGGACCAGCACTCGCCAGTGTCAGCCTGTTCAGCAGGGGTACACGGGCTTCTGGCTGGGTAGAGGGGAGAAGGAGAGAGGGTGACTGAAGGAGCCAAGACCAGCAGACAGTGCTCGAGGAGCGAGGGCCGGGGCTGCCCTCTGACCTCATGCTGCTGACATGAAAATGAGCAACAGAGCCGCAGTTCAATGCCTAAGATACCCCAGCATCCAGGGCTCAGCAATCCTAACTCAACTGAGTTAGCTTAGTAATAAAATCTACCTGAATGTACTGTGGGGGTTAGGGTGGATGTCGACTGGCTTGGCTTTGGAATGACTGGTGTTTCTGGGGGTCATGGAGCCCAGGCCTTGGGGTCTTCACCTGGGCCCTGGCACCTTCCCCTCTGGCACTGTACCCGCTCTGCTCCCCGCTTCCCTGAGCAGCCCTGCCCACCACACCCTTCCCCAGGACGGCTCTGCCTCGGAGCAGCCAGCAGCCGGCCACAGACTGAGCCTGAGAGCAAATTCAGCCTCTCTCCTCTAAACTGCGGGAGATGACCTCTGTGTCTCCTGGAGAACAAAGCTGGCAGACGCATGTACTAAAACACAGTTGGGAATCCCGGAGCAAACTGGCCAAAGGAGTGTCTGTGTCTGTTTATCCACCGGTCTCCTCCCTCTTTCCCTAAAGCCCTTGTCTGTCTCCACTCCTGTTTCTCCCTCTCCCTCCATTTCTCTCCTCTCCTCTTCCCTCCCCTTGCATTTCCTCTCTTCTTCTCTTCCCCTTTCTCTCTCTCTCTCTCTCTCTCTCTCTCTCTCTCTTTCTGTCTCTCTCTCTGCCCCCCTCCAGCCTCTGACCCCTCTTCTGACTGATGGAAGAGTCTCCACCACGTGAGTGGATGGACCTGCAGGCCAGGGCAGGCTGTGAGACACACTCAGATGCCGTGCTGCGGCTCCAGCTCAGGCACAGAGGACAGTCCCCCCAGTTTCTGCTGGCATGAGCCAGCTGCTTTCTGTTTTGTGCACCCGAGAACCTTGGACAATGTACTGGGAAACGTACTTGCAGCATTTTACAGACAAAAGCAAGAGATCCTGAAAATGTAAACAGTTCCCACAAATTCAATAAGGAGAGATGCATAGTCCAATAGCGAAAAGGGCGAAGGACACAGACAGACAGTGAGCCAGAGAGAGGATACGAGTGGCCGATGGACACAGGGAAAGACGTCTGCCCCGGCATTTCCAGAAGTCCGGCACTGCGTTCTCGCAGTGCTAAGAACTGCTGAGAAATCATTCTCCCTGCCCTATCCGGAGGAGATCGCAGGGGTGCGGATGCTCAGGGGTGGAGGACAAGTAAGGGTTTGCTGGTGTCTAAAACGGTGCAGCCCATCTGGGGATGGGGGTGGGGATCAGATACTGTGAGTCGTAGGAATTGGTCCTGGATAAAGCTCAGGAGCTGTGAGATTCATCCTGGCCACCACCCCTGGCAAGGGGCCTTACGGTGGGAAGCGCAGGCTCCCAGGGCACTCAGGACACTTGTGGTGGGGTTTCCTGGGATGTGGGTGCCACAGAGTCTCTGCTCCCACAGAACGCCATGGCCCTCTGCGCTCCCCGGCTACACGCACAACCGTTGTGAGAGTGGTGTCACTGTGCGTGGGTGGCTATGTGAGACCCCTTCCTGCCCCTGCCCAGAATCACTGCCCTGGAGTCCACCCCTGCCCAGCCCCTCCTCCACGCTCTCCTTTTGGACCAGGAAAGGCAGAGGCCTGGAGCAGACTGAACCCACTAGGTGCGGTCAAGAAAAGGAACATTTGCGATTACCAACCGGTGCTCCAGCCCATCCTGGAAAGCAGTGGAGACGTGTGTGACAGTCTATGCCTCATGTCTCTTCCTCTCTTCTCCCCAAACCCCGAGTCCTCCTGGCTCTCTCCTCTCCCCTGGTGGTGGCTTGTTTGTCATCCCTGCAGTAACTGAGGCCTTCCCTTGTCACCCATGCACAACCGCAGCATATGGGGGCTGGTGTGTAGCATAACGGTGACACTTGTGCTTAGCATGTGCCCTACGTTCAATTCCCAGTGCCCAGAATAACAACAGAAATAAAAGTAAACTGCACAAGTTCCCATCTCCTTCCTGGCTTTATTGCTCTCCCTGGCACTTACCATCTCTATGTCTCACCATTCAGTCACAGTCTGTGTCTCCCCAACTGGAACACAAACTCCATGGACGGGAGGGGAGTTTTGTTCCCTGCCCCATCTCCAGTGACCAGGAGGGAAGCTGTCACAGAGTCCATGTCCCAAAACTACATGCTAATGCAAAATCATCTTTGTTCATGTTCACAGTAGAACACACAAGACTTCCTACGTGCTCTGTAATGGCAGATGATAAATAAAACACATTTGTTCAAGGGACTGCTTGGTACACTGTGGTAGGTGGAAAAATGATCACTAAAGATATCAGGTCATACTTTCTGGAAAATGGAAATGTAATCCAATTTGGAGAAAAGAAGCTGCAGGTGTGAAGAAGTTAAGAAATTCAAGGAGGGATTATCTTGGATCTCCAGGTGAGACCTCAAGGCTTTCAGAGGAATCTTTGTAAGATGGATGCAAAAGGAGAATTCCACACACCCTGAGGAGGTCATGTGAAGATGGAGCAGAAAGAAATGAGACTGGGATGATGTGGCCACAAGCCAAGGGATGCTACAGCCACCGGAAGCTGGGTACCCTGCTTCCCAGCAGGTGATGCTGACTCCAGACTTTTAGGCTGTAGATCTATAAAAGAATAAACTTCTGTGGGGTCAAGTTCCCAAATATGGGGTGACTCATTACCACAGCCACAGGAACCTGATATGCACCACCATCTTTTAGAGGAGCGTTATGGATTCGCTCAGTTTTCTTTTCCGATCAAGGCACCTCAAATATCAACAAAATATTTCTTTTACTGTTTGTATTTAATCTTTTATTCTAAGATAACTGCAGATTTCTATGCAGTGGTAGGAAACACTGCAGAGATTCCAGGTGCCCTTTCCCAGGGAACACAGGTAGGCTTTATAAATGGTGACACCCCTCACCAGGAGGTTTTGAATTAAAATCAGGGGTCCCTGCTGTGCCTCCTCTGACGCCACTTGGGCAGGAGTTCCAGGGTTTCTCTTGGCAGCCTCACCAGGAAGATATCAAGGGTTCCTCTTGGCCACTGCTGGTGGGGTTGGGGTGGCTGCAGCTTCGCTGGTGTTAGGCTGGAGTAGAGAACTGCTGTCCAGCAGCTCTGTTCTCAGCCAGCCCTTTGGCTGGGGAGCCCGGGCTTTTGACAGAACATTTTTTCCTGTGCCCATTTGTCAATGTTTCTGGGTTGTCAGTTTCCTCAGGAGCAATTGTGGGGTAAAAGGTCACAGAGATAATGTGGGGGAACTACCAGCGGACTCTCCTTGATTCTCTTGAAAGAGCTGCTATCTCCATTTTGGATAAACTTGGCCCATCTCCATACACTGGTATGTACAGAGCTGGCCAGGCTCCTTCTTTGTTCTTCAGTTGGCTCTAAGCAATGTAAATGGGGCTGGCTAAGGAGCTGATGTGTCATCTCTGAAGCAAGGTGACTGTCATTGTTTCCCCACTCAGTGACTCCAAGAAAAACCTGGTTGAGCCTGGCTGGATAGAGAGACATGCTCCACGCTGTTGCTGTCAGGTGGACTGAGCCTCCAGAAAGAGGCTGTGACTTCCCAGGGCAAAAAAGACATCAGAGCTGAAGCACCAACCCCAAAACATCAGATACCATCTCAGCTGCATTATGCAGACTGCTCTCTCTGCATTTCTCGCCCTCTGCATGCTGCAGAGGTGACCTCAGCTCTCAGGCAGTCATGTATTTCCCAGCACTCTCACGGTCACTCATCCCTGAGCCACTTCCCCATGGAGAATTAATAAAACCCCAGTTGGGCCCTGGGTCAGTGCCTTTGTCCTGGTGAACCATTATCCTGGCTGGACTTAGGACCCCCTTGGCTCCCTGCAACTATACATATGTCTTAGTGTCTTTATTCTCACAATGAGAACCGGAAGTGGTAGATTGGAATTAACTTGCTGGAATTCCAGTAACTTCTCCATGGAATTACAAACATGAACTTCCCAGTCTGTGATGAGGATGGGAAAGGGCTCTCCATAGGAAAACTCAACACACTCACCAAGCATAGGTCTCAAAACTTGAGGTCGCTGCTCAATCCTCCCTTCCCCTTCTCCCCACCCTCACCATCTCTTAAGCTTCTTTTCATGTGTAAACAATGCCCAGGGTCTTGAGTTATGCTTAGCGGAAGGGTAAGGAAAAATATGCCCATTCCATTTTGCCATGAAATGGGAAACCCTATTTTCAGGGGTTTCCACTGACAGGAACAATAGAGGAATGAAATATTCAGAAAGCTCCAACCAGTAGAGAGAGCCACTCTCTTTAAGGCTGCTGGTCCCATAGTCACATTGACCTTCCCCGCAGGCCTGGGAACATAAAATTATGCTTTGCATGTGCTTTTAGCTGTTTCCTAAGAGCTCCCCTTTTAAATTCTGTGGCAAAGGGTCCATCTTGTACATTTTCCCCAACCCGGTTAACCAAACAGGAGATGTCTAGTAATTGTCTACGAACCAAGCAATCTGGGATCCGGCGAAGAGCACGAAGGGAGAAATGTCACCACATCCTCGAAGCCTGGCACAGCGTGAGGCATCCCTGACATCCCTTTCACATCAAGTCCACCAGGTTGACTTTGTGTGACACGAATAAAAAGCTCGCTCCCTCGATGGGACTGGAACCCAGCCCAAACCACAGCCCGCAGTATTTACCCCAGGTCTGCCTGTCAGTCCTCTGGTGCCCGGATGTGCAGAGGGCTGGCTGGTGCCATAGGACCGTTCGCTCAGTGTCTCTCTCTATGTTATGCTCTGGCACAGGTGACCTCTAGATACCTGAGCAGGCGACCTTTACAAAGCAAGCCCTTGACTGCGCACAGGTGGCACAGACCAACTGTATACCAGCCCCCCATCGGGTACCTCTTTTTGGGCCCGAGGAAACCAGGCCAGTTGATGGCAAATGCAAGCCCCGTGTTATGTCTTGTTTTCTGTATTCAGTGCTTTCAAGCAGTGACTGACACTTCCACAGGCTGCCAGCTGTGGACAGGGGTGCCAGGGTCTCTGTGACTACCCTCACTCCTGCAATAGCTCAGTGGTGTCAGTGGCTAAGGTCCTTCATGGGTTTTTTTGAGGGGTGCAAAACTCCATGGCAAAGACAACTTCCTCTCCTTGAGTCTTTAAGACTGAAATACCTGCTGTACGGTTTAACATTAATTGGTACAGGAATGAGGCTGTCTCGGTGTCTAGAATACAGATAGCCCTAGGATCGGGCCACCTTGTTCTAACTTTGAGCCTTCCTTGACTTAAAAAAATTGTTTAACCAACACCTTTGTCCCTTCCGATTGGGATGTGGCAAAGATTGCATCCTCATTTGAATGTCACACATGAGACGTACATCAGTACAGATTCCTTTGATGTAAGATGTATTTGTAGGAAAAAGCAACGTCCTTGGGTTTCCAAACTGTAGTTTAATCTTTAGTCCCCAGTGTTTGAACTCTTGGTTGATTAATTCATATCAAATCTTCACACTTTGAATAGTTTTCTCCTTTTCATCCCCAATCCAGATCTCAAGGACAATACATAGAAATTAATTTTTTGAGTTAAAATGGGGCAGGAGGGATTGTGTTAAATGCCTTCAGAGAATTATTGTGGAGCTCACTGTGACATGTGCTGACTCTACAATACCTTTGTTTGCCATTGTCCTTGATATTTTTATTTTAATCCTTGATATCTGCTTTTATGGAAACTGGTTTAATTTAGATATTCAGTGTTTATACTTGGTTAGTAGAGGGAGGAAAAGTTCAGTGTACAGAACTGACCTGGCTTGGATGCCTGTCACTGAGTGGGTTGGATTTCACCTGACTGATAGCAAAGGAGCTCTTTTGAATGGTTAATCCATGGGCCTAGGAAAACAATAAAGTTAATTTCTCAGTAGCAAACTCTTTGATGTACCAGGTACTTCAGAGCACAGGTAAAGCTGTGATGGAGCTGAGCTAACTTAGAAGCACAACCTTGGACACCCCAGTTCTGGTACTGACATTTTTTTAAATTAATGTAGTTGGTGGATTTTGATGATTAATTTACCATCTTTTTGTCCCCCACCCCCCGGCACTGCGAGGAGAATTCAGTGAAAAGATCAACGTGACAATAACCCATCAGTGGGTGGAGAGGGCTCGTGTGTTCATGCCTGCGTTTGTCACTGTCACCCTGGTGGCCACACCTGTACCACGTCAGAGTTCCTCTCCACATTTGCAAGCCTGTTCTCAGAGTTCTTCTGCTCCAAACCCCCTGACTCGCCCTTCTATCTCTCCGGCTCCTCTGTCTCCTCCAGCTTCCAGCCCCTCTTCAGTCTTCCAAGACTGAGCGACCTCTTATCTTTCCAAAAAGATTCATTTTCCCCCTCTATGGCTTCTTCCTTGGCCATGACGGTCTCAGCAGTGCTGGGTGTCAGCAGTGACTGAAGACAGAAACTCACCTTTCCGGGGGCTGCTGCTTGGCGAGGCCTCCCCTGCCTCCCGCGCTTCTCCCGCAAACACCCTCAGTCCGGATCCAGGGCGCCCCCAGCGCTGCCCCACCCAGCTCATCACCCAGAGCGCCCTTGCTGTCCATGCGTGCCCCTGGCATGGCAGCTCCTGGATCCGGGAAGGTGGCACCGAGGCCGACTTTCGCAGCCTGCCACTGTTTTCTGAGACAGTGGGCGCGGTGACAGCTCCCAATATGGGGACACTCGCTGGCCCTCAGGAAGACACTTGGTCACCAGGTCTCCCCGCTCCCCTCTGTCACCGTGGCACTGCTTTCCCTTTGGCCTCTGCCCACACCCGCCCCTCCGCCTCCAGCTCCTGGTGCGCCTGTAGGGAGGGCCCACGGGGGAAGCCGAGGGCTCCGCATTGGAACCCTCACCCACAGGGGCCTGATTAACTGGAGCCAGCTCAGAACCCCGCCTTCCTTGCTGCCCAGGGATGGCAGCTGTGCACTGCACGGCCCCAGCGTGCCGGGCCGCACCCCAGGCGCTTCGCATCGGTGTCTTTAGGACGGTCCCGCAGCCTAGCCCGTCCCTCTTCCGTGGCTGAGGGCATCGGGCGCTGAGGGTTAGGAAGTTTACCCAGGAAGCAAAGCTTAGAAAACGACAAAGCCCCAATCTAAGTCCCGCCCACCTTGTCCCAAAGCACCGTAGAGATCTCTGCCCAGCCCAGATGCCCTGCCCGAGACACAACAGCTAGCTCCCCCTCACCCCCAGTTAGCTTTCTTGCTCCCTACATTTTAGTTGTCAGGCAAGAGAGCAAGACTACTGCTTAACAAAGTCAGCAAATGCTGAGGTTCTGATGACTCCTGCCCTTAACAGGATTGTGAATTTGAGAGAAAACTATGGGAGAAAATGATCCCGGAGAGGAGCCTATCTGTTCTTCCTTAGCCTAAGTCCCCAAAGCTCCTGTGCTGCCCCACACAGGCGCACACACACGCGCGCACACACACACATTACTGAAGAATGAGAGGTTAACAGTTTGAAGCTCACCTTGCGCTGACTGCAGCTTTCAGCAGCTGGACAAAGTGGTTCAGTAGGCACAGTGTTGGCAAACCAAACCCCAGCCTGGGCTTCGGTGCGGGGTCCAAAGGTCATTCCAACACAGTCTGTTCAAAGTGACTGGCCTTTCCAATCAGCCAGAGGACACAGGACACGCTCCACTCAGTGCTTCAGATTCTGTCACCAGAAAAATAATTTGGCAAGGAAACTGCTGAGGATCCCGACAGAGGAGACACCATGTCAGTACAGAGCCTCTCTCTCTCTCTCTCTCTCTCTCTCTCTCTGTCTTTCTCTGTCTCTCTCTCTGTCTCTTTCTCTCTGTGTGTCTGTCTCCTTTTTCCTTCTCTCTGGAGACTTACCAGCCTGCTTTGAGCTCTGCTATCAAAACTTTGAATCATACATGTTTTCTCTATAACTACATAACTAACCATAGCCCAAAGTCTCTCTGAAAAATGGTTTATTGTAAATTATAAGATGAATGCATAATGACAGGCTCAGAATTAATACAGAAGCATATAGAGTAAAAACCAAGCTGAGCATGGTGTTGCGCTCCTGTTATTCCAGCACTCGGGAAGCTGAGGCAGGAGGAGACAAATTTGAGACCAGCTGGGGCTACAGAGTGAGCCCAAAACCAGCCTGAACTACATAATGAGACTCTGCCTCAAAAAGACAAAAAATAAAATAAAATAAAAACTAAAACCTGCTTACCATCTTCATCCCATTTAGTCTCTCTCCCTCAAATAAGCCAGTATTCATACTTTTCTACCCAGCTGTCTACACTTTTTCCCACATTTATACACAGTTAATTTACATACAAATGGATTTTAATTTTTTATATGACTGAGTTTATATTAAGTATAATCTGAAATGTGACTTGTTTGTTTAAGGTATCTTTAAAATATTTCCTTTTCAATACCCCCTGGATACCTAGTTTGTCCTTTAAGTAGCTGTATAATATTCAATATTGTACAGTAATACCTCAGTTCACAAACACCCCTGTTTGCAAACAATTCAGTTTGCAAACAAGTGTACGCAAAAAATTTTGTTTCTGCTCTCAAACTCCCCATCAGGGAGCAAACACAACCAGAGTCATCCTCCCCACAGGGCCACAAATGCAGTTGTCTTCCCCAAAACTGTGAAACACATTAAGTCGTTGAACCAAGTACTCCTGCGTGTGTCTGGTAATATTTGTAACCATTTCTCTACTGACAGACTCTTCACGATCCAACTTAATACCCTCACTAGCAATCCTGAAGTAAACAGAATGTTTTGTGGAAGCAGAATTACTAGTCACAGTGTCCTTAAGTTTTTCTTTTCAACGATTGTCTTACTTTCTAAAAGCTTCATTCAGACATCTTAAAGGAAAGAGTGCTTAAGACACAAAGCCAGAGAGGCACCCCCCTTCCGACCTTAGATCACTGTGTAAAATATTGGCTCTAGAAGCCGGTTCCATACTTACTGTCCCGCTAGATGCCAAAGCACTGAACTGCAGAGCTCCTAGAAGAAGACCTCCATGTGTCATCAGAACCTCGGCATTCGCTGGAGTCAAAGGCAAGGGCCGGGGAGAGGAGAGCTAGCCTCTGCCGAGGGCCTGCTGGTGCCTTGAACAGCTTCTCTGCCCTCCATCCTCACCAAGGACTCCAAGGGTGTGTACTCTCCCAGGCAAGGGCTTTAAAGGCTCTCAGCCTCAGTTTCCTCCTTGTCCTATCCAAAGGAGCGCTGCCCGCCAGCCCTGGCCTTTGAGAGCTGCTGTGCACCTCTGTCCTGTAACCCACCCATAGGTGGAAGCTTGGGACAGTCCCAGTGGGGAGGGGGCTCTACTGTGGGAATTCAGAGTTCCCAGGCCAGTACTCAAACTCCAACCCCAACCAGCCTCCGTGGGTGACCAGCCCTGGCCACCTCCTTCCATTCACAGCACCCACCAACACCCAGAGTCACATTCAGCTCCCCGCTGTCCCTGCAGCATCCTCTGCAACACTCACCCTGTCTTTCCACTCCCACACCCTAAAGGGCAGGGCCGGCAGAGACGGGAACGGAGGGCAAGAATCCAAGGCTAAGTGTACTTTATTGACTGTATCAAACAGTACACAATAAGCAGAGTCCCATCTTCTGCCAAGAGGGCTCACGGGGAAAGCAGGGTCCTGAATTAGCACCCTGTACCCGTCCTAGGAAGGAAGCACCCAGGGCTTGTGTGGGGTCAGTGCCTAGGGCCCCGGGTCCCTTTCTGTAAGGTGAATTGTGTCTGTGGGATCATCTCGAAACAGTTCTTCCTTGGATGAAGTCACGAGCCACAGTGTTCCGGTCAGCAATGGAGCACATGCGGACAACGGTGACCTCAAGACAATCAAATTAAACTGACTGGTGCCGTTGCAGCCGCCGTAGTGAGTGTCAGGACACCAGGTGAAGTTTGCACAACGACACAATTCCCAGCGAAACTGCCATTTCCCAGGGCACATCCTGATCGCCACACACGTGACCATTGTTACCCCCAACGGGGCGGTTACCATAAAGATTCGAATTCCTCACTCCACAGGGCAAGCTGCAGCCCTCATAGCTGACAGCCTTGTGCAAAGCTTCGCAGCTTGTCCCCACAGAGCAGGCCCAGGACCCAGGGCGCAGGAAGCCTCTGTGTAACCTGCGGTCCTCCAAACGTGGCCCCATCTGTCCACACAGGTCCGTGTGGTGGTGCTGGGCTTTCTCCTCACACACTTTCACCAAAACGCCACAGATTAAGTGCAGAAGCTGCTGAAAGAGTCTCACTGTCTTCTATTAAACCAGCATTAGATTTGCAAAAACATGATGTTCTTCTCACCAATTGTTTTTGTTTTGGGAAAGTTATTTTACATAAAAATATGTTATTTATGCTGGCACACTTGCTAACATTATCATTTTGAAACAAGTTCCCAAATATTTTTCAAATGTCTTATTTTTCATTTCTAATGTGATATATATTTCCCTAAAGGATAGTATCTAGAGACACAATTCACATAACCAAAAGCTTTTTTGCATCCTGAATGGGTTTTTTTTTCTTTCTTGTCTTTTTTTTTTTCTGACACAAAGTCTTGTTATGTAATTCAAGCTGGCCTCAAACTCAAGGCCCTCCTCCTGCCTCAGCCTCCCCAGGGCTGGGGTTATGGGCTGTGCCACCATCCCCGCTGTTTTCTGAATGTTTGTTTATACTTTTAGGACAACAACAAGACACCCCCCTCCCCGGCTTCATTCCTTCCCTAATGCATTATGATACTTCTGCGTGTCAAACGAGGAGAAGAAATCACAACCACAAACAGTCTTTAAATTCATGAATAATTCCCCGTGTGCCGGCGCCACATTCCGAAGGCAGCGATTCAGGACGGAGCCGGAGCTGGGAGACAGCGCGGCTGACCGGGCGCCTGGGGCCTGTGCTGGGCCTGGGGCGCGGGCTGGGCTGGGCTGGGCTGGGCTGGGCTGGACAGTGGCCGAACGCGGAGCCGGCTGGGTGTTTCCGGCCGGTATTTTAGCGGGCGATTTATGCTTTTATTGGTGGGCGTTAAAGGAGGCAGAGGCCGCTCCCGGTGCGGGCGAGCAGCCCCTGGACGGCGGATGGAGGGCGGCGCAGGGCGCCTGGTGACCGCGCTGTCCTCCTGCAGGACACCGCCCCGGCGCAGAGCTCAGCGGCCGCACCCGCGCTGCTTCCCGGTCTCCAGCCCAGGCTTCGCCCTCCCGAGTTTGGGCTCGCCAGACTCCTTCACCCCTGTGTCCCACCCCAGGCGACGAGTTTCCGCGGTCAGCTTTCTCAGGAGGACGCCAGCGGGGCACGACGCTGGGGCCAGGTCTTGCGACTCGGCCCACCGAGCTGAGGGCTGCAGGGTGGGGACCCCTGGGCCCACTCTGCACCGCTGGGCTGCAGGGCGGGGAGGCTGGATCCCTTCCCCTGCTCGGGTTCTTCCTTTACGTTGAAAATGTTGGCGGGCACTCGGGGGACCTGAGGGAAGTGGCCGCAGAGCTGCCCAAGGCCTCCAGCGATCTCTCCAGCGGGCCAGTCCCCGGCGAGCACCGCGCATCGGGCCGGGGCCGCGGGGCCTGGCTGTGTTTCTGGTCCCATCTGCAGCGCTGGGAAGGGTTCCCGGGATCCGACAGGGCAGGGACTCAGCCCCTTGGCCGTGGGCCACGAAGCGCCCTGACCAGTATGATACAAAAGCCTCCCACTCCATCGACGTATTGATTTGTTTTCTCTTCGCTGTCTCCGTGTAGCGCACACATCCGTCCCCCGCGGAGCTCGCCGGGCGCAGGGCTGCCCCGCCGGACGCTCTTTTGAGCAGAACGGGAGCTCTGAGAGGGGAGGCTCCGTGCATGCGCCATGCCTGACATGATGCCAATCATGGCCAGTAACCCTGGCCAGTCTCCCCCGGATCTAGCGGGTGAGGAGGCTGAGGCGTGGATCGGTCACACGTGTGGCCAAGGACACCCTGGCCTCCGCTTGGTGAGGTAGGGGCTTGTGGTCGCTTGGTTGGTGTCCTTGAAACTCCAGTACCACCTGGAGCAGGAGCTGGGCAGGGAGACAGTGGGGAGAGCAGGAAGGGGTAGGGGACAGACCTCAAAGCTTCCCTCCGGTATAGACCGCTGGGAACTAAGAGACATCAAACACTTGCATGCACAATTGTCTTCTGGTGTCGTGCTCCTGAGTGGGAGTGGGAGCTAGAAGGTAAGTTATCTTTCTTAGATTGCTACCCACAATAAGCAGTGTGTCTGACTTTACAGGCAGCACAAGTGCAGTGTGTACACACACACGTGTGTGCACTTACACACTTTTGCATCCTTCCCAGGGGCCCTCCTGCCTCAGCCTTTGAATGCTGGGATTACAGGCCCGGGCCACCACACCTGACTATTTTCTATTCTGTTCCATTTCTTTTCAAAATTTCTTGGTCCTCTAAATCTAATTCATAATCATTAATGACCATCAACCTTGCAGAACTCAGAGGTAGAGAGAAGTTACTTTTGACCCCACATGTGTTACACCCAGTGTGACTGAGCCCTGGGGACAAGTCTGACCCAGTAGTGGGGTTGCAGAGAGACCACGGGTCCCCATCTCACAGTTCACCCCTCCCTCTCGTGGGATTCAGCTGCTCCCAGCTCCAAAATGTCTCCTTCTGGTCAAGTTCCCGAGCTGTGACCTGCAGGCAGATCTGAAAAGCCTGCCCGGGATCTCCCAGGAGTGTGCAGGGACCCAGTTCGGGCGCACCTTTGTGCAGGAGGAAAGGTGACAGGCAGAGTCCAGGGAGGATGGAGGGAACTGTGACAGTGCCCCTCTCCCGGTGGCCTCACCCTGTGCGGACACCCCGGGCTCTTCCTCACCCCTACCTCCATCTTCTCCACCCTCCTGGCCACTTGGTTCACTCAGTGCATTTCCTTCCATGTCCCTCCGGTCAGTTGAACTTTGGGGTGAAAGAAATTAAAATTGGGAAATAGGTGAAAATACCAGTCCCCTGCCAGTAGGGCAGGTTCTCCTTCCCTGGACAGCTACCGATCACTCAGGCCCCCGAACCCTGACTTGCTTTCCCTGCAGTGTGGAGACTCAGATCCCACGTCCCCAGACACCTATCCCATGTCCCATCCCCTGTCCCCAGCCGGGGCAGCCCAGGGCAGGTGTGGCCGCATGTGGCTTTAGCTTTCTCCCGAGTCTCCACTTGCTGTCTCTCCCCCTACCTTGCTTAGATTCCTCAGTTCATCCTGCAGGACCAGCGCAGGGCTGGCAGGGTGACCCTGTCGGCTCCTGACCCAGCCCGGGAGTGGAGACCTGGCTGAATCTCACCCTCCTCTCCACCCCCACCCTGCCCAATCTAACTGCTTTGCGCTGAAGCAGAGCTTTCCTGTGGCGGAGCCTCTGCATAAGCTGCTCGCCTCCTTCCTGGGCTGCACGGGTAGCTCCTCACCACCTTCTCCGCCTTGCCCCTTGATTATTTTCTTTTTCCCACCCACGAGTTGTCTTTCTTCCCTGCCTCCTCCACCATGATGAAAGGTCCCTAGAGGTGAAATCACCCTATGAAGCAAATAGCTTCATATGTATGAAGCCCCTTTTCACACAATAAGAAATCTCTGCTGGGCGTGGTGGCACATGCCTGGAATCCCAGCACTCTGGGAGGCTGAGGCAGGAGGATTGCAAGTTTGAGTCCCACCTGGGCAACTTAGCAAGACAATAAAAGAAAAAAAGTGCTGGAGGTACAGCTTGGTGTGAAGGACCAGGGTTGACCCCATGCTGAAAGGAGAAAAAAGGGAGAGAGAGAGAGAGAGAGAGAGAGAGAAAGAGAGAACGAGAGCACCCCATGCCCCATTTGTCTTGTGGCTGAGACACCCTTGGTAATTTTCAGGGCGGGGATCCTTGCCAAGCTCTTCTCTCTCCCCCCTGACTGTGAGCCTTTAATCACTCATGCGCCCCACCCTGCAGTCACAGACACCTCCTGATCACCTACTTAGTCCCTGCCCAGCCCCTGTCACAGTGATGGGTGAGGTAGCTCTTCTTTGCTGTGTCCACCCACAGGCAGCCAGAATGCTGACCTGGCTCTAGAGTGAATTTCTCTGCTGAGAGGCCAGCAGCCTCTGAATGCCCTCTGGGGGAGACCCCATGGGGTATAGAGCACAGCACTGGCCTCTGAAACCAACCAGTCCCTCCTTCTTTACCCACTTTGTCTTTTAGGTGTATTGGGGGGAGGGGACTGAACAGCTTGCAATCCTCCTGCCTCAGCCTCTAGAATAGAATTACATGCCTCAGTCTTTTGCTACTCTGCTCTCACCTACCTAGCCCGGCCTTTCTCCCATTGTAACTGAAGCCTGGGTGCAGTTGATTAGGGGCTGACTGGTCCCCAGGACGCCAGGACAGCCGTGCAAGAAGAGGCCTCCCTTGGCTGGGCCACATCAAACTGCTGGTGCCAACAGCAGATGGGACCTCACGCTTTCCACGTTGCTTGGTGGCTCCCCAGTGCTACAGAAGAGGGTGCCAGGGCTGCAAAACCCAGCTTTATGTCTTCCGGGGCGAGGCCCACACTGGGTTCAGAACCAGTGCGGGGCCCGGGAACAGCGACTTGGAATCCCCGCAGTTTTTTTCTCTCAAGTCCGAGTCTTTGGTGCAGTGTTGGTGCCATAGTTCCATCAGGTCTCTGCCTCTGACTTTGGGGTTTGCTTCTTCACCCCCTCTTAGAGGAGCAGCAGAGAGAAAGCAAGGACCGAGGGAAAGAATTTCCTCCGCTTTTCTGCGTATCTGTTGCTTGTCTTCTCAGTGGTGTATGCTTTGGTTTCTTTATCTAGAAAGCAGGGAATTAGCTCAATTAATGGACCTTTGTCTTTCATAAAGAGCCTTCTGGGGGTCAGGGGCTGGGCAGGGAGCATGCGAAGGGACCAGAGCGTTCTGTTCGTGTTTATAAACAGAATTTGAATTTTCCACTAATTAGAATTAATTCTGTTTATAAGAAAGGACCTTTCCAATTAAATCATTGGTGTGCAACTTCAGGTGGCTGGTATCTTCCTCCCCCTTTTTTTCCTCCCTTAATTTTTAATAAAATGGGCTCCTGCTCTATTTTGGGTAAATTCTTAATTTGCTTCCCCCTCTGGCCTGTTTCGATGATGCAGTCCACCTTTGATTTAGTGTCTCTAAACATTCTTATGTGTATAGAAATTTTTCTTTGATATTGTCTGTCATCTCATTATGGAAAATCACTTCACAGCTCAAGGTTAATAGCAATATTTATTTCAGGTAATGGTGCAGTGTGCTTTAAGATTTTACAATAAAAACAAATAACCTTTCATTAAGCGACCGTTTCCGTGAGTCATATTTTATTTTTGTCTTAAACATGTGATGTTCCTTTTCCCTAGAAGTGAAAATGATCTTGAATACCACCAGCCCAAAATGCTAGCAGATTACAAAACTAAGGATATTTGAGTTTTCTCACAAGAAAATGGCTAGCATGGGCTGACGGCAGACACCTGTACTCCCAGCACTTCAGAGGCTGAGACAGGAGGGTCTCTTCGAATCTGAGGCCAGCCTGGGCTACACAGTGAGAAGCTGCCTCAAAACAACAACAAAACAGCCATATGGCTCTAACGTATTTCCCCACTTATAAGCCTTGTGCCCGGGATAATCCTTTTCTTGAAAAGATTTGGCAACAGAGGAAGGTGGCAAAAAAAAAAAAAAGAGGAAAAGTGAACGATTTTTTATATTCCTAGATACGCTTTGGGGGCTGGGGATGTAGCTCAGCCGCACAAGTGCTGGCCTTTCAAGTGTGAGGTTGTGAGTTCTATCCCTGGTACCAAAAAAAAACCCAACCAACCAACAAAAAACCCAAAACAACTGAAACTCCTAGATATGCTTGGAGTCTAAACCTGTTATTCTTCTAAACTATTCATTGCTAAAGATATAGACACAAAAATGCAGAAATGAGAGCATCCATTCGTCCCTCTGTGCATGCATGGTGCCCGTTTCCCCACACCATGGCTTTGGGGGGCTCTGGATTGGACCACACTTAGCTCCAGATCTGGCCAGTTCATCGTAGCTTGGAATCGCCCGAGCTGATCTCTGCTCACTCAGGAAAGCCCTTCACAAAAGAAACAGAATTAGTCTAGCTCATCCCTCCCTCATCCTAAAAGGCAAACTCTGAACCACCCTGGGCTGCTGGCCTCCGTCAAGATCAGGGTAACGCACCCCACAGGGAAGTCTCAGTGCAGAATCCCCAGCCCCCGCGGACTCTCTGGGACTTGCACGAGCTTGCTTCACGTCCTCCTGGGCATCTCTAAACCCAGGGTGCGGGGTAGGGATAGGGCTGGGCAGCCAGGGGCCTCCGCAGGGCCAGCGCCCCGCCTTGAGGGTTTTATTTGCAAACTCTTTGGAGAGAACTCTTTCTGCTTCTCTCTCTCTGTCTTGAGAACTTCGAAGACAGTGTTACACAAGTACCTTCTGAAGCCAGAGCTCCCTTTATTATTATTATTATTATTCAAAGCTCCCGATGGCCTTCTTTCTTGTCAGGGATATGAATCCGAAGGAATTTTAGAGGCCAGATGGATAATAATTTCCTTGAACAATAATTATTATAAGCACAACTTCGAGGGAAATGATCAGCTGCAATAATGAAGCTAAATGCATTCTTTCAAGGAACCTTGGAGTTACCTCCTATATAACCCTCAAAGTCCCAAAGTCCTACAAAGTACGGAAGACTAAAGTTGGCCTGATCATTCATGAGGGAAGACAGATCCTCTCCTGTGTGAAATGAAATACAACTTTGAAAAACCAAACCTGGTAAAAGAGATTTAGACATGGAAAACTAATTCCATGGAAGTGACTGTCAAGCTTTGGTTTGTCAACAGAAGTATTAAAAACAGCAAGTAGTTCTGAGCACTGACTGAGCACCAAGTGGGATTGTGTGTGTGTGTGTGTGTGTGTGTCTGTGTGTTTTGTTGCTCTTTAAGAAATATGTACTACACATCCCCCAAGGAGCAGAGGCCCAGAAATGCCACCGACCTCGCCTAAATCCTGCAGCTCCAAGCAGCAGAAGTGGGATTGAACCCAGCCCTGTCTCCAGGGCTTTTTTCCTTCCTTTTTGCAGTCATTTCTCTTCTTAGAGCTCTTGGGGACCTTGGTCCCTTCCTTTGGGCTGTTGACCAAACAGAGCCAGAAACTTCTGCCATCTTCAGTAGTTTTTTTCAGTTGCAAAGAGACACTTGTCTGCATGAGGCGTGTGGCATGCGTTGTCTAGCACTGATGCCAAATTCCAGCTCTGCTGTGTAGTCGCAGCCCACACATAAGCACCTCCCTTTCCTCATCTCTGAGATGGGGTTTTCACTCCCACCCTGCAGTGTTGGGCAGGACAAGACTGGCCAGCATCTGCAAGCAGCTGCCCAATAGTCCACAAGGAAAAGCTTCCTTTACAGGGAAATCTGCTTTCTCTAACGCTACCATATTGAAATATAAAACACACCACCTGCTAATGTACCACCGAGGAGTCTCAGCTCCAGCATAGAATAGCTCATTCACAAACAGTTCCCCTTCCTTCCATGGCGTCCTGCACTCAGCCCTCCTGCAGAAATGTTTCATTATGTCCACCATTGACTCTGGAGCAACAGTTCGGGGAAAGTCGGTCGCTGGCTCAAGCTGCCTTCTGCAAAATGTGTCTGTCGGAGTCAGATGCTCACTGGGCTCTGATGCACCCTCAGAGCCAGGTGGCTTCTGAGTCACAGGTCACTCGCTGGATTCCTGGAGTCCTTGATCGTCACCCATTTGCAGGCTGACTGTTGGCTTGAACAGTGCCACTGAACCAAAGCTCATATTTGTCATTAGAGACCAGGAAACCGGTTGATTTTAGGGGTAGTGCCAAGGGTCTGAGTGCATAGTGTGGGACTTAGAGAAGAAAACCCTGGTGATCCCCACAACGCCACCTCTGTTTTGACATGTCCCACATTTTATAGAACAACATTTTAAGGCATATAAGGAAAAAGACATAAATTTGTGTATAGATACATAAGATAGCTAACATGACTGTACTACTAACTGTATTAGGTCTTGGAAAAGAACAATTAATACTCATAGTTTGATGGATTTTGCATGTCTATATCTGGTAATCTAAGCAACCCTTTTGAAGGTAACAATATACAATATAACAACCATTGTTAAATTCCTATCACCTTGTTTTAAAAGCCTATATTGTTATTGTTTTGTGTTTGTTTGTCCCTTTTGCTTTTTGTTTTTCTTTTCTGTGTCTTTTTCTCTCTTAAATAAAAAATAAAGTATAACATTCTTAAATTAATTCATATATTCTCAGAGTTGTACAAGCATCACCGCTGCATCCAATGGATTTTATTTTTCTAAAACTATGTACCCAGGTAAGACAACCAAACATTCTCTTACCATCTACTCATCTTCCTTTAAGTTGTCGGGACAGAAACTCCTGAAGTCTGATTACATTGCTTTCCTCCTGGCCATTTTAGGTTGTCTGTTAAAGCGAGTTTATTAATCTGAACCTCAAGCCTGTTCCTTTGATATAGCTGTTTTCTTCTCTACTCCCAGCAATGAAAGAAAGGATGACGGAATGCTGGGGCCTACGTGTGCTTAAAGCCTTTCCTCCTACACGTTAAGTCTCCGGTGTCGTACAGCATTTATTCCAGAAGCACTTGACCAGAGGCTCACTCTGCCATCTCCAGGTGCCCGCTTTTGTTAACAAAGGGGTGGCAGAGCTGATTCTCATGCAGCTCCCTCATTGCAGAGAACCACTCCTGTGGACTAAGAACCAGTTTTTGCTTATCATGTTTATGTCTTTGGATTTCAAATAGTTCATTTTTCTCTGACACTTTTTTTAAAATAAAGACTTTTGGAAGAGTGGACAAATAGGTGCCGCAGTTTGTGTATAAAGAAAATACCGTGGACCAAGTGTCCCTGTAGAATTGCTTAGCAGCAGTAACAAAGAATTTATAGACGACCCTCCAGCAAATGCCCGAGTAGATGAATCAACAGCTGTCTGGTTGATACGAAGACTTTCTGGAAGAAAACTTCAGGAACAAATAAGAGTCTAGAGTATTTCACTGAGGCCACCGATTCTCACTCAGTACATTTTGGATACCAATAGAAATGACAGTGAACAGTGACTGTCGTGCTCGTGACAGAGCTGTAATTCTAGCGGTACTGCGGTAATAGATGGGGCTCCCGATCTCGTGTAAATCCGTCCCTTGTTCTAGTGTATTAAATGCCTCTTCTAGGTGTGAAACTGTGTTGGGGAAGATTTCACGATCTGCTGATCCTTTCCACTCTCACGTGACAAATAGTGTAAGGGCACTGTCGCATTCCTCGGCACCAGACCCGAAGGAGCACCCGAGCTATCTCACAGGGCTAGGATTTTACTGAAGGCAAGAGTGGAAAGGATCTTAGCAGAAGGACGTTGTTGGCTAACGCCTGGAAATCTTCGGTAGCATGAGGTTCCCACTGCAATGGTATTTATTGGAAAGGGATCTGAACTCTCATATAAGGCAATTACAATCAAAAATATAATTACGAGTGAGCGGATGTGGAGGGAATACGGCAGAGGAGATTAATTAGAGACAGGTAGTTCCGGGGCTCCTCCGAGGGCTGCTCACTGATTCCGGGGGAGCCCCAGGTTCTCTGCAGGTTTATCTTTGCTCCCCCGTCTTTCCTTCTCTGGGGGCTGGTGTGAAGGGGAGGGTCTTTTCTTCAGCATCCCAGTCTGAAGTTCCCCTGTTTAAGAGCCTTAACTCATTTCTTTAAAATAACTCCTAGAAAACACCCTGCTAGCTGTTAAAAGACAACTTATCTTTTGAGATCTCTGAAGATGGCTCCAGATTTGCAAATTGCTTTTTAAAACAAAGTAACCTTCAGAGGACCAGGAGTCTAGTCCCCCAAAGCTCCATTGACGAGAAACATAGTGGCTTCCAAAAGAGCTGTCACAGGGGCACCGCGGTCCCCTCTCCTCTGCTGCATGAGGTCTGACGTTAGATCAGGGATGTGACCGCTCCCTCTTCTTGTCTTCCCATCACCTACATACTTCGCAGCCTCTTCCCAGCGGGAGCCTCTGCTAACACTGTGCAGTGGGTCTACTGCTGGGTGGAAGGCTTGTTTTGCAGGAAGCTATGGCATTTGGATGCAAAAAAGTATGTCCATCGCTGACATTAAAGAATTTAAAGACTATCTCAAGAAGATAGGGTATAGTTGTTGGTTGATTGTGTCAGTTTGAGCAGTTTAGAAGCTTAACTAAATTGGCTTAGCAATTTTATACCCTAGGGTGTAGAAGACCCACCCTAGGGTAGTTCATCACCTGGGTGGTATAAAGGGCAAGGAGGAAGGACAGACGGATTTGGTCCTTCTGAGGAGCTCCAGTCTTTGCCTTCAGCTTGGATGTCACCATCTGCTGTACAGGGCAGACTCTGGCTTCTGCCCTGGATCCTCCTGCCTTCAGTGTAACTATTCCAGCCTAGTCTCTTCCAGTATAGATTCTTCAGCCATCTGTCGCAGAGCCATTGGCCTCCTGATTGGGACTTGCAAGGGACACTGAAGTGAGTGCCAGACCTTGGATTGGACCCTTTGGCCTCCAGTGTACAGACACCCTCTGGACATGTCCTCATCCAACTCTGGCTGACCATCAGAGACCAGTCTTGTCATTTCTTACATATTTCTATATCTTGTGTCTGCTAAAACCCTGACACAGAGGTAACATTCACCATGTTGTGTTGGGTATTCCTAGCTCTCCAAACTTCAGCAAGCAGCAATTAGAAATATCGGTGTGACTTACCTCTCCCATCTTCAACCTTGACTTCTTTTAACACAAGATGTGTCTACTAGCTGTCAGTGAGAAGTGGAAACTAGTCTTCAACCAGTAACAAGAATTGTGTGACCCTCCAACTCCCAAGACAACACGATCTAGTGTACTGTGTTGACCACCAACTGCCAGGAGCACAGTTCCAGCCCTAGTGTGGTGCTGACTCTGTCTAGAACCCCAGGGGGTCATTTAACTCGCTGCCCCTCCACTTGCCAATCTGGTTCTCTTTACCATGCATGCCAAGGCCTTGCAGAAGTAGACTGTCTCCAAATGGCCTGTTGCCAAGCATCTGAGTGGGTAATCATTTTATAGGAATAAAGAACAGCAAGTTTTTCCCCAGCTAACGTCTAGCCCAGGCTTCTCTCACATCAGGACGAAGTTATGGCCTGCTGCTATGTAGAGCTGGGAACCAGCAGCCTGGCAGAAGCGCACTTCCAGTACTGTGCATTGTTAAAGCGGCAGCAAGTGAAAGGTGCTTGTCCTGTTTCTAGACAACAGGAAAGATGGGGCCGGCTGGAGCTGGTGGCTAAGCCAACCTTGGGGAGATGCAGCAGAGCCAGGCTGAAGAGGAGGAGGGGTGTCCACTTTCCTAGGCTGCTCATTGTCGTCACATGGCTCAAAGGTTTATTTCTTAAATCTTCACTGCAGGCTGAGGTGTCCAAGAGGCTACAGAGTACTGTTAACAAAGAGGGGAGAGAAAGAAAAATTAATAAAGAAATGAATGAATGCCACAGAAGCACCCTGGGATTCTTTGTATGATCCAAAGTGATCAACCATCCGTTCTTTCCCAGGGAACATTTCAGCCTTGCTTTCCAGCCCAAGCTACCAGCAAGAAGACCTCCCCGTAGAAAGAGCTCTGGCTGGCATCACAACACAGAGGATCAGGGAAGGAAGCTGCTAGCACCGGTGGTCACCTTCGGGGACAACAGGCAACCTGCTGAGTGTTTCACCCCAAAGGCTCTGTGTGATCACACAAAACCTTGGCTTGGTCATTTGTTTAGGTGTTTTAATAAGGCTGATGCAAAAAAAGAGTGAAATTACAGGTGCCAGTCCCCATTGTAGAGTGCTGATAAACAACTTACCATTTTGCAGTGGCTGGTCACATCTGGAGCCTTTTGGGATGCAGAAGTACTGGAAGGATTATTGCAAAACTTAAAGATACTTTTGCTGCCATTACTTCGGTTTTTAACCTAAATTAGTGGGGGTTGGGGGTGTGGTTTTTTTTTAAGAGCGTAGTAAGACTTATATCATAAACTCATTTAAACTCTAATCAGACAGCAGGCTAGAAAGGGGTTAGGTTTAGAATAGTTTGCTTGAAAACTTTTCCAAATTGACCTTAAATAGACAGAGGCTGGAATAAAACTACGGATTGGTGGATTTGAGGTTTTGAAACCTGGTACTGTCAGATTCCTCGGTTTCAGTCACCTGCTTGACCTTGATCTGTCTTGATCAGAAGCCCTCTTCATCCTGCCTTAGCCTGTCCTGGGCACTGTTGCTTTTTTCACAGCGTTGTGATTTTTCAGAACCACAAAGACCATGAACATAAAAAAAAATATACGATGTGCTTTAGGGGAGAGTTAGTATTCGGACTCGTTTTTAATAACGCTCTTCTTTCAGAATATACGTATCTCTGTATATGTCATATATTTGGATATTTGGGCGCAGGAACTGGGCAGGTTTGGAGGCGCAGACCCGGGTCCTCTCTGAAAGTGCTGCAGAGCACTCCTGTGTTTCCCAAGTTTGCTGCAGGGACCGGCCTGCTCACGGGCGTGGAGCTAGTGTGGCCTGACTCCCTTGCTTGCTTGCTTCTCTCTTCATGCCCCCCGTTTGCATGTGGTCTGGGATCTTGGGTGCACACGCTTCCCAGGCATGGATGTCCAACTGACTTGCGGAAGATTCCTGTCTCTCTCTCTCTCACCGGGGGAATCAGACATTTTCACGAACGCACATGACTCCGAGCAGGAGATGTCTGAAGCCACTTGGGCAGGCTTTTTGTCATCCTCTGGGAATCATTTCCTGTGACACCACGCAGGGTCTTTCTCACACGGCTTCCTCGCTAAGCATCTTCCTCGTTTAAGTGAAGCAATAGTTTAAGAAGCTCAGGAGATTTTATCTGTGAAGATTTTTGGCCGACGTACCCACCAGGCTGCTCTGAGATCTAGCTGATGAGCAAAGCCACCCTGACGGCTGTGCACAGCTAGTGCGTGTGCACACAAGTGCACATGGCTGGGACATGTGCTGGCACCAGACGCTGCTTCACCGGGAAAGGAAGCTGTTGACCAAAATATGCAGGTGGGAATGAAAGGAGGCCTTTGTTATGGGCTCCGTGTTTGCACCCTCTTGGAATTCACATGGCGAAACTCAACCCCAAGTTCAAAGTGTAGGGACATGGGGGTCCTGGACAGCTCGCCCCCTCCTGCCCTGTGTCAGCATAGCCAGAGACTGTCTAGGAGCAGGCAGAACCGCGCAGCCTGCCAGCACCTTGGGTTTGGGCCCTCCAACCTCAGGACTGTGAGAAATAAGCGTCCCCTCGGCCTGTGGAAACAGTTACAGCAGCTCGGAAGGGGTTAGATGAAGCCCCTTCTGCCTCAAGTTTTATTCTAAGCCTTAGAGTGCACCTCTTTTTGATGATAACGAGGGAGACTTTCTGGTTAACAAAGTCAAGAAGGCAAAAGATTTTTTTCTGTTTTCTTTCAAATCCTGCTTTTCAGTTTGGAGCAACATTCTGCAGTGGCTGTAAAATAGGAACGGTGGTGAGGAAGGAGAAAGAAGAGGTTAGTGTGGGCTGAGTGCCTGACCGTGCCGTGCTCTGTCCACGAATTACCTTATTTATTCCTCACATCACACCGAAAGGGAAGTGGTCCTGTTCTTAACGTATGGATGAAGAAGTGGAGGCTTAGAGGAGTCAAATAACTTGGCAGAATTCACGGAGCTCATGTTTGAGGTGCTAAAACTGCAACCCGAGTCTAACTGTAGAATGTGTATTACTTCTACTGTGCTATCGTCTATGGATCCTAAAACTTTGTATATGGAGGAGAGAGGGAGCGAGAGAGGGAGAGAGCTTTCAGAAGAAACTACCAGATTCTGTGTTTCTTGAAGCACATTTTCAAACAGCAAATCTTGGTGCTGCATACTAGGCCTGCTTTGGCATCTTCTGTGGTCCACCCTGCATTTCACATTTTGGAAAGCCTGTCTGGAAAGCTTCGTCTTGGTAGCCGCGAAGGACAGTTGGAAACATCTGTTTTTGGTGCGGGGCAGTCTTCTGCGCTCTTGCTCACGCCCTTTGCAGTTGCCGTGTTATTGTTTCGGCCAAACCTCTACTGGTTGCCAGGAAGAGAAGCCACTCAAGGGAAGTTTATTGTGAGGTCAACACGGGCGGTCTTCTGGCCATCTTGGGGAAAAAAATCAATGTCTCGCCCCTGGACTGGATTAAGGACCTCCCTAGAGCCAAGGGGCTGCCTCTCTCTCTCTGGCCACTGTGGATCCCAATTTCCCAGCATCATCAGGCTGCCGTCTGATGACGCTCTTGAATCCCTCCCGTTCCAAGAGAGTATGACTCCGTCCTGCTGCTGGGTGTCTTTGGTCAGGAGTCCACCCCTGGTTAATGTCACAAGGGGGGAGCCCAACGTGAGCACTATGCCATCTGTTTAGCAAGTGTGGGAAGTGCCTGGGGGAAGCAGCTCTGAGGAGAGCAGGCACTTTAGATGTGACTTTTGACAGGATCAAGAGTAGGAATCTAGCTGCATGGTTTCTCGAGTGTTTTCACATCGCCTACTTTGAGCTGGCATCACAAAACCACATTTGATACTTAATGAAACTGGTCAGCTGGGGAAGTGATTTTCCCAAGGTCACTGGACAAAATGAACGTGACACCAATGTTTAGGTCTATACCGCATGAGGCTTCTCCTTGAACCATGGAAGTGTACACAATTAATGGAAGAAAGATACTTTATTTTCAATTGACAGTTTAATTCTCACTAAGTATTCGGGGATGAATTCCCTAATTGGAAAGGATGGTGGGCTTTAGCTTCCCTTCATAGAACTGTGATTTTTATTGTTCCTGAAGTTTGTCTTGCACCCTTGTAGAAGTGTGTGCATGCGCTTTCTTATTTCTCTATGGAGCAAACTTGTAGGAATTATGGGTACCAGGAAAAGAATAAGTTAACAGATTGTCCAGGGCTCTAGCGTAGCTGCTGTTGAACTTTATTCAGGTGATAAAATCTGCCTGTAGAACTCAAGGTGACCACTTTTTTGGGCTTGGAACATTTTGGATTAAGAGAGGCCCCCAGCTCTGTAAAGGTGGGGATGATTCTGAAAAACTGTCTGTAAAACACATGGAGAAATGGACCCTTGTCTGCACCCAAGCATATGTATGAGGTTTTTAATCACTCCTGAATGTCAAGAAAAAAATGGGATGAAAATGCTCAGAATGATCTTCTTTACCCAGAGACAATGCATTTCCTTGTGTAACATTCTATCCAATTTCCCCAAATTAAAAAAAAAAGTGGTAACATGTTATAGATAAAAGGAATTTTTTCTTGTCCCCAAGGGGGAAAATGAAACAATCTGGCATAGTGGGAAAATTAAAATCCATCAAAATCGAAGTGTTTATTTCTTTCCTTACTAGGGAACATACCTGCCTGCAGTAGCCACCGTGGTAAGAAACGGCTGGCAACTGGTCTTGCGGAAGCATTACAAATACACTCCTGTTGTGCTCTAAATGTTGGGAAAAGCCTCTAGAAATGGCCCTTAAATGGTTATACAGTTAACACTGGATATCAAATAATTCAGCAAAATAGAAGCTGTTTAAATATTAAACGTCAAATTTTCCTTCTTTCAAAGGACTAATAACTTAGCAATAAAAATTGTCTTTGAATCATGCCATCACAAGGTCTCTATCAGGCAGTGCATTTTAAACAAAAATTTGCAGCCATTTCTTAGGCAAAATTAACAGCTGAGCCGAGAGGAACGCATTACTGGACTGCCCCGAACAAAAGTACCTGGAGCAGGCAGCAGCCCCAAGCTCCCCGCCCGAGGAGCTGCTGGGAAGGGCTGCAGCCCTGATGAACGCTGTCGGGAAAAGCAAGGTACCGGTCAGGTTCTTCTGCAGCTGCTGACCTGAGCCTCAATAGTGAAAGACAAATAGGCAGCCACGGAGGAAGAACAGATGGCAGGCAAGGAATTCCAGACGGGGAGACAATGGAGGAGGAACCCTTGGGCATGAGACAATACATGGTCACTCTGTGCAGTCATCCAGGGTCTTTCCATCCATATGCTCGAGACTAGACTCACTCTTGTAGGGCAGGAGGCAAAGGGGAGGCGCCCTGCCGAGACCGTTCCAGTGTAGGGAGCCGGAATCTGTGCCTGGACCAGAGGGGAAAGGTAGAAGCAGGCGAAAGGAGCAGAAGGAGTCAGAACCCTGGAGTGGGGGGAGATAGGAAATAGCTATGCATCATTTCTAGACTCGAGTCCCCCAGGCAACATAATGATTCCACTTTGTTGTCAGGAGCACACTCTAGGGACAGAATCATGGCACCATGGAATCTTGAAGCTGACAATGACCTAGAAGCTCTCTGTTTCACCCACCTTGTAGGAAAAGGAAGGGAGACTCTGAAAGATTCCAGGGAGTCCAATGATCACATGCAAATGATAAGCAGAGAGCTAGAAAGAAACAGGAAATTTCTTCTAGATCTCGAGATGATGCTTTTGGGTTCTAGTGTATTTTCGCTCCTGGATTACTTCCACATATAGTCTCATGTTGGAACATGTTAATAAGCAGATTGAAATGAAAACAATGGAGTAGTTAACAATAAATTTGGTTTTGGACAGTAATGATTTCTGCAGGAAATTCGACTCCCATCAATGAATTTATAACATGATTTTAGTTTTGCATATGATGGGGCAGTTGTGGCTTGGTGGGTGTAGAGATCCTTTTCTAAATATTGTAATCAACTGAGTTAAGTGCTTTAGGTCGACATTTACCTAGTAAATTCCAGCAGTGTAAACAAGGAATCCAGAGGAAGGAATAATATTGTGGACAGTACCATTATGTCCAAGTCTCATTTCCTTTTCCTCATTTATTTGATTAATGCATACACAAACTACAAGGCTTGTAAGGAATCAGGAAGGAAGTGGTTGGGCTGGAGTAGATGTGATATTGAAGACGTCTGCTCTGGAGGTCCTTGTGTAAGCTCTCGTGCTTTCACTGCCAAAAGAAAGAGCAGATCACTGTAAAGGCAACTGATTTTCTTTTTTAAACACACATCAAGGATTTTACTTAGTCCACTAATTAACAAGGGAAACACTACAATGTCACAAGTTCAAAGTGGAGTTCACATTACACAAAGGTAGTCAAACATGGAATGCCGAATGAATTTTAAACTAGATGCAAACCCAGAAAAAACTTGATAATATCCAATGCAAAAAATCCACTGGGTTCCACTAGACTCAAGTTAGACTTTCTATCATCAAATCAAGACTTATATTATGATCAGTTTTCTACATGGTATACAATGGTAAAGTAGTTCAAAGACAATAGAAATAAAAACCTTCATCAAATTGGGTAACTTAAAAGAATATGCTAGAGATCTGTATGCCTTGCTGTCCCATGAAGACTCTCCTTCATCTTTTGGTTCAGTTAAGGTTCTTTCACAATTTTCGCTACAATTCATATTTTATAAGGTAAAGAAACTGAACACAGGTGGCCATAGCCTCACCTGGACCCCAAAGTGCCAGAGCGTGGGTAGAAGCTGCAGTCAGCCTGCTTCCTGGCCATCTTTCTGCCCTGCGAGGGAGCCGAGCCCCTGACCCAGGAGAGAGACAACAAATGGGGACGTTTTGCATAGTCACAGCTTGGGAGTGCTTCTGGTTTCTCAGGGTGAAAGCTACAAACACCAGGAGCATCGTACAATGCACAGGGCATCACGCACACACGTGCACACCAAAGAAGTCTCCTCTTTCTGCAAAGTAACTGCGACTGAGAACCATCTTCTGTGGATATGTTTAGGTTACAGTGAGAATCTACATGTCAAGACTACTATTGCAAGCAAAAGGACTCTTTTCAGAGGCTCCTCCCCTTAAAAATCTTCCACTATTGTATGAGTCATGAAAGAACTGAAAGGACCAAGCTGAGCAACCTGTAAAATATGACGAGAACCCGTGATAACTGTCACTATAGGGCATCGTGTTGTCCATGTATAATCACCCAACCATTTTGCTTCAGTATCCTGCATTTGCATTGGTCTCATCCTATGGCCTTCGAAGAATTCTCTTCCCCAAACCCTAAAGAACTTTTCAGGCAGCCATTTCCCATGCACATCTTTCTTTCTGTCCTCTTTCTCCCTATTCTTAAGCCCAAAGAGGCCGTCAGGCCATTATAGACCCCTCGGGGTTCACAGGAGAGAGAGGGACGCTGGGAGCTCCACAGCTTGCTCCTGTATCCCCAGGGGGAAGGCTCTGAGTCAGAAGTGCCCAGGAGTCTCGGGAGCCTCCTGGGCACTCCCGGAAGCAGGAGGGAGATAGAATTTGTTCCTAAGCACGCGCGGTTTCCGTTCTTGCACTAGGACGCTGCATCATGAGAAGGTGCTCCAGAGGCCAGGCGTGTTCAGGGTGGTTTCTCACCCAAGGTGCTTTGCGCCTCCCAGTCTAAAGCCCACAGGTGGGCTGGGGCGAGGCAGGAGCCGCTGTGGTCTGCAGAGCAGAGAGGCCGGCTTGGGTGGCCCTCTAGGCTGCGCGGAGCTTTCCATCCGCTCGCTTCTAGTTTCACTTTCTTTTAATTACAGTCTCTCCACCCTGGACCTGAACAGTACCATTCTTGTGGTTTGTTAGTTAATTTTAATGATCACAGTGCAGGACCATCAGAGTGGCCTCGCAGGTCACCGTGTATTTGCAGAGAGATGACTGTTAATTAAACACTAACGTTTTCTGAATTTGGAAGTGACTCTGAACGTTAACAGCTATTGCGTATCTTGAATTTTTTTTTAAATTTGGGGTCCATAAGAGGCTTAATACCCAGTTTGCATGCTGCCCTGGAAAAAGCAGATGTTGTCACATTCTGTCCAAAAAGAACAGCTCTGCTGACGAGGCACTGACATAGTTAAGAGAAACCATGAATCATGAGGGGCCAGGAAATCGGCGCTGCCCAGCTCACACTCACAGGCAGCATAATTTATGAAGCACAGAGGACAGTGGGAGGTTGGCTGTCAGAAATGCTAAGTTCTCGGTGGAATTATTACATTCCCTTTGAAAGATTCCATGTCATTGAAACGAGGTAATCCGGGGAAGCTCGGAGGTTCTGTGCAACTGGGAAAAGTGCAAAGATACTTGGAAATGAAGCCAAATTTCCTGGCCCTTTTCCCACTAGAAATCAGGCCCAAGGTCTTAGCAAAACAGACTTTCTTTGCAGGCATCAGGAGGAAACGCTGCAAGAAGTATGCCCATGGCACTTTGAAACTTCCAGATTCACCAGTGCCAGGAAGGTCAGAGCTGTGTAGAAATTGCATCAACTGTGCCTTTCAGATCTGGGCTTGCCTTCTCCCTAGGTAACCGCTTCTCAATTATTTATGATCAGACATTGTCTGTGGGTCCCAGAGAAAGAGTGATGTAAAAATTAGCAATCAATGTTGATGATGTGAGCACATGTATTATCAATTCTATTAATTGTTACTCTTTATAATTCATAACAGTTACCACTGAGTCCTTATGAATACTGAAGACCATACGGAAGGTCTGATATGGGCTGTTTTATTTAATCCTCCCTTAAATAGATGAGGCTGAGAATCAGGATGAGAAAGCTGAGGTCTAGACCAGCCACACCACTTACCCAAGATCACCCAATGGTTATACTCCAGCCATTGCTTTTCGTTTTTATAAAAGTACCGGGTTTTTGTCTAATTAAAAGTGAGTGAATCTACTTGACATTTTGGAACGGACTGTGATTCATCTTGAAGAAGAACACTACTGATTTTGGCAGAGCACACTGGCTATTTCTTTTTGTCAAATCATTCTTAGACAATTCCTGTCTGGTCCGTAACAGCCCGACACATGCATTCCTTGACTATGGATGAAATCCGTGTGCACTGGGCACCTTTGTGCAGTGCTCCCCACACAGGACAAAACGTTCATCCCGCTTTAGCCTGTGGTATCTGGACCCTGCTCCAGAAGCTCCTCAGAGCTTCCCTTACCTGTCCATGACACAGCGTCCATGATGACTTGGGTCATGAAGAAATTTCTTCCAGTGGGTTGCATTATTCTGTCACATAGCTATTTACTTCCTTGGAGGTTCTTTTTGCCCACTACCCATTTCATGGGAAAGATAGTCCTGTTTCTGAGGTATCTACAAGATATTTTATAATGGTCTCAATGGTGATAGGGGAAGAGCACATTCCTACATGCCAGGTAACAATAATTCACCAAAGCAAGGGCATTCCTCCTTCTTTGACCGCTGGCCATTGGAAGGGCTGCAGTAGCTTGGTCAGTAGTTTGAAGAACGCTTTGGTTCTTCCCAGCTGATTCCAAGAAAGATGGGTGGCCACACAGCACTTCCAGCAGCAGTTTGCACTGCACCTTTTGCAGTAAACAAGCCATTTCCTGGGTGCAGAGTGGCTGGGTTTCAAAATGAACCATGCAGCCCCCGGCAAGCCACATAGGGCAGGCCCACCCACTTTCCCACCAGGTCTGAAGCCACTCTCTCCTTCAGACCTCAGAAGTCAGCCTTTCCCATCTGTGTACAACGCCAGAGTTGACAGCAGCCCCCGCGAGCGGAGGGTCATGAGTCAGCCTTTCCCCCGGATGGTGGTGGGGACAGTGTGGGGCTATGAGGGCCTAGGGCTGGGCTCAAATCTGCCTTGTCCTCTCGCTCCTTCCCACTGTCTGCCCCTGTAGACCCACCCATCCATCCTTCCTCAATTTCCCTCCTGTCACATCAGCTCTGTCTCGCTGCCTCTGAGTCTCACTCTGTCCCACCAGTGTCTTAGAACATGGAAAAGTCTCAGAGAAGAGGCGAAGCTGGAAAGCAAAGGCCAGAATCCTCTTCAGCCCACGGGAAGAGGGTGGCACTGTCATAGCGTGTGACGCTCACCTCAGTGCCCAGTCTAGCAGGTGCCCAGTGGAAAGGGAGCAGACACCTAGAGCGTGAGCATGCACAGGTTGGAGTCCTCTCACCGCCAAGGAGTTCTCAGGGTAGAAAGTATTCTTGCACTGAGATCGTCATTAAATGGTAACATCATCACAAAAACAATAAAGGTGTTATTTCTGTCAAAGACCCTTCACGGAGTAGAACATTTACATGGAATAAATGACAAATTAAAGCATTGTTTCTATTCCAAAGAGCTAATTTCAACTGATCAGGGAACACTTGTTTAAAAAACAGTAACACAAAACAAAAGCAAATCACCAAATGATTTAAATGATTAAAAAAATATATATATATATAGTCACTTTCTATTTAGGGATGAATAATGTTTGTGGATTATAAAACAACCAAAGTGGCATCATGCACATAAATTGTGTCACTGCTTTTTATGCCTTTTGCCATCCGTGCCTGGATTAGAACGAATAATGGAGATCACATTTACTAATTCTCGGCCGCTCCCTTTTCTTATGATTACCACCCTATTACAGCCTCAGATGGGCTCTGAAACCAGCTGCTTACTAAGACCATCTTGCAGAAAAGTTACTTAATGTCTCTGAGCTTTATTTTCTAATCTATTAAGTGGGATTAAATTTAATAGTATCTTCTTATAGGGTCGTGGGGTTCTTGTAGGGATTGAATAAAGTAATGCAACTTTACCAATAATAATGCCCACTCCATGTGGTGTGGGGTGGCCAGATGGGGTGAAGAAGTAGTGGGGAAGCAGCTGCTGCTCTGGGGTCCCTCTTGGTTCTGTCTTGATGTTCTCTATGATGGCCAGGTCCACTTTGATGGCCTCCTGAGACTCTCTCCCTCACTCCTCACCGGGCAGAGCATTGAATGCTGTGTTCTCCTCCCAGAACATCAGAAGTCTCCACCTCAGGTGCATCCCAGAGCCCAGCCACCTCCGAGACCTCGTCTCCTTGTCCCTGTCACCTTCTAGAAGGGCAGGCAGTCTGTTCTTCAAGTAAGAGTCCACCTCCTGGCTCCTTACACTCTAGGGACCATAGAATTTTTTTTCTTTCATTTTTTTTAAATTTTATTTTAAAGAGAATAAAACCAAGCAAAATAAAACAGAATGAAGCCAGTCAAAACAAGACAGTATAAGTGATGCAGGACTTCAAAACATGATACTAGGAAATCAGTAATGGTTACCATAATGCTTCTTGTTGTCTTCAAAATAGCTGCACATACCTTCAGACATAGTAAAGTCAAACAGAACAGAATAGAAGCAATAAAAACAAAACCATGAATACAATACAGGACTTCAAAACAAGATAATAGTAAATCCAAAATGGGTATCATAATGTATCTTGTAATCTTTGAAATAACTGCCCATGCCATCAGATATAATAAAATCAAACAAGGCAGAACAGAATAAAACCCAACCCAACAAAACAATGAAAATGATAAAGGACTTTGAAACAAGATATAAGGAACTAACGATGGCTACCACCCCCAGAAAGAGATCCCCCATAGATGCTACATTGCGTATTGTTATCCTTTGAATAGACCAGACTACCAGTTTTAGACCTGCAGTCAGTGAAACACTAACCACTACAAGCATTAAGCTGTATTTTACCTCATTAGCTATCATCCAAGCCTGTGTTTCTCCAGATTAGCCAGCTGCTTACGGTGGGGGGGGGGGCATTGGCTCTTCCTGTCTCTCTGCTTCTACTCTGGTAGGGGCTGGCATCTGGGTCTCCCCAGTCAGCCTGTGCATGGTGCCGACCCACTGGAGGTCTTAGCTTCTTGTTGACTTCTTGTTTTCCTCTCCCGCAGTCCAGGGACCATAATTCTGAGAAGCAAGGGAGGGAGGTCACAGAACTTACATTTGCAGTTTCCTCACACATTACAGTCTTCTCTTCAGTGGGTCACTGCTTTCTCCTTTAGACAATTAGAGCATGAAAGCCAGGCACCCTCAGAGCCTGTTAGCATGTGTATTTGACAGGCAATGTTGTTTTTGAGTTTTTATTTTTACTAGTCCATATATATAATCATTACATGCCTCCTGGGGAGTTGGTCCATGTACATAACTCATCTTAATTCTTTCCATGACTCCTTCTCCAGCCACTCTCCATCTCTTGGTTACCCTTTTGCAAAAGATCTATCTCCCTGTTTTCTACTACCTACCTTTTATTTCATTCTTTTTTAATATATGTTTTAAGTTTCTCATATTAGAGAAACTATGCACTATTTAAGCCTGCATCTCTTTGATTTATGTCACTTAACATTAGATCTAAAAGTGCATCCATTTTCCTACAAATGACTCAAGTTTATCTTTGCTTATGGCAGAGTAGTACTCCATTGTGCATACACATTTTTTTATCCACATATCTGCTGATAAACACATAGACTGCTTCAAAGATTTATCTATTATGATCTCTGCTGCTATAAACCTGGGTGTGCATATATCACTGTAAGATGATGTCTTTAACTTCTTCCAGAACATAGTTAGAAAAGGAATATCTGGATCAAATGGAATTTCTACTTCAGCTTTTTGAGGAATCTCCACAGTGCCTGCACTGGTGTGCACTCCCTCACTAAGGCTTCCTTTTCCCCTCAGCCTTGCCAGCATTTGTAATTATTTGATTTCTTAATGATGGCTATTCTGACTGGAGTCCCAGGGAATCTCAGGGTTGTTTCAGTTTGCATTTCTCCAATGGTGAGCAATGGTTCATGTAGCTGACTGCACCATCAGGTAAAAGCAGTGGCCTCTCATCATCAGCCAGTGTGGTGGGGAAGCCCTCTGACATCTGCTGACATCTGTGTCACACCTGAGCTCCTATGACAGCCTCTTCTTTGGGCTTCCTATCCCTAGGGTCCATTGTCTCATTCCATCCCATACAAAACCGTGAGCCTTTTTAAAAAGTAAACACTAACCCTCATCATGTTTCTCCCTCGGTTAGTCTCCATGGCTTCCAGAGGTTGGCAACCACCCCAGGGGTGTCTTTAAAAATAGGAAAAAATCTCAGGGTCCCAAATGTCTCAGAATATTAAGCCAGCTGTCATGGTAGTGGAGTTTGTGGGGTCCCCAGTGCACCACATTATTCCCAACCATCATTATGTGGAACACCTCCAAAGCCCACCCACTGCAAGCAGGAACTATTAATTTCATGCAACCTTTGCAGAATGGCCGGAGAGCAGCATGGCACTGGAAAGGACCCCTTTAATTCCAGTTTCATTCACACCTTCTACATTTTCAGGAGTGTCAGGTAGCTAGACATACCCAGCTGGCTCAGCACTGAGCTTCGAAAAGCCACACTCCATATCCAGAAGGTTCAAAGGACAAATCCCATCTTGTTAGAATTTTGGAACTCAGAGAAGACCAGATTCGACTTTCCTATCTTACCGTGACAGAGTGGTCCTCAGAGAGGTATGACCCCCCCCTCACCCCAAGTCACCAGGTCACTTCAGATACGGCTGTAATCTGCAGCCAGCTCTCCTGGTTCCTGGTTCAGGCTGGTGAAGAAGATCGACTATTAAAAATATTAAACCAGACTGCAGGCACAGAATTTGCCTTGTAAGATGCCTATGGATCGATCTCTCTGGTCATGGAAAGTAAAGCCCAGGATGGATCCTTGATAGAAAAGGCTGAAGCAAAACAGGCCAGGTTGCCTTTAAGTAATAAAGTATCAAGGAATTTCCATTTGCAGTGAGGATTAGGGGAGAGGTATTTTGGCAGACCTAGGATGTGAAGAAGAAAGAAGAGAAAAAATATCACTGGAGATGCAACAGTAGGCAGGCCGGAGGGAAAAGCAGCTAAAAAGAACTCTCTGCGACCAAAAACCTTAGAGCAAAGAAGTGATGTGTTTGAATGTGATTCCTGCTCTACACCTGGACGTGATTCCCACTCATGATTCACAAATCTTCAGTAAAATTCTGTCACGCACAACACTGGGCACTCGAGCCATCTTAAAGAACCAAGGAAGAGGTCATTTGTTCATGCTCAGGCTCAGGGTGTGGGAGAGGAAACAGCATGGAGGCTGTGGCACTAGGTTACCATGGGAGACAGGCTGACAGCTCCACATCCCGAAGATGACCATGTCCTGACCTCAGGGACCTGTGAACATGTTCCTTACATGGCACAGATGGGGGCGCCCCCTGGGTTATTCCTGCCGGTCCTGTAGAATTATGAGTTTCTTGAAGAGTAGAAGAGGTGGCCAGAGTGACAGACATCATAAGGATCCCAGCCACCCTTGCTGCTTTTGAGGCAGGAGGACAGGGCCTGCTGACACTCGACTTTGACCCACTAGGACTGAAGTTGGTCCTCCAGTCTATGGAACAGGGAGAAGGAGTTTGGGTTCCTTTAGGCCCCTGGATGTGTGGCAGTGGAAAGTTAGTATGACTGCATAATCCAGATGTGATAAGAGTCTCGGTGTTTGCATCCCTCTCTGGTGTTGACATGTCTCTTGTTTTTCTGGGTTCGGTCATGTGAAAAGGCAAGGCTGGCCCCAACACTACCACGGCTTTGCATAACTGGAAGGAACGAACATTTTCCTGGTGGTTGTCCAGATGGCTACTGTACAAGCAAAGCTTTCAGTTGCATCCTGGTGAGCTGTAGCCATGGATTGATGTCTATGCTCATGGCCCTAGACAAGTTCTCCCCCACTGTCTCACCCCTTCAAAGGCTGCTCCTCTTCATGAATCCTCTGCTCGGCCAGCCTGGATCACTGGTTTCCCAAACACCTTCTTCCCTGTGTTTGTGTTCTGCCACCAGGAAAGCTAGGTCTCCCCCTCCCTGTGTGCCACACGAGTTCATTATCGGTCTACCCTCTAGCTCAGTCAACACCCAACCTCCCCTTCTACGGAACCTCCACAGCATTTTGGTCTTAGCTATCTCAGGGCACCACGGATGATGCCCATGGTCAGTGCACAGCTTACTGTATTGACTTGAAGCTTCTTTGGGGCATAACGTGTGTGGTCCTCTTGACACCCCCACGGCCAAGCACAGTGCTTTTCATGCCACAGATGTGCAATGCATGTCTGTGGGGTGCAGTCATGAAGATATCTTCCTCTTAACTTATTTAAAGTGGAATCCATAATTGACACCTTCTGTGCCTACCTGGCCATTTTTTTCTGTCCTTCTGAATATGAAGACTTGTAAATCAAGAAAAAGAACAAACACCATGCCTACATAGGTCTTCCATACTTCCCAATATCAATCTTGGACAATGTGGACACATATCTCGGTGTGTCTGAAATGTCCCCAGTTTATATCTGTTGTTGTTTCATAGTTATTAATAGTGTTCCTTTAATCCCAGCACTTGGCAGGCTGAGGCAGGCGGATCACTGCAAGTTTGAGGCCAACCTGGGTTCCAAAGTGAGTTCAAGGCCAGCCTGAACTGCATAGCCAAACCCTGTCTCAAAAAGATAAATAAATAAATAGACAAACAAAAATAAAATTAGTATTCCTTTCTTTCAGAAATGTCCCCTGTGATAAACCGTATGAGGACACAGGCAGTTTGAGGACAACTGCTTGAGGACACAGGCTGCATGGGCAGCTCCAGGCTTCCGTCTGCTTCAGGGAACAGCTGGAAACTGATCTCTGGCATCTAACAGCCTGCAGTCCACGCCTGTCCTCCCTGCCCCTTCCTCCCACGGCCACCGTGAGTGCTTGGATCGGTCCCTCTCTGTCTCTGCAGCCCCACCCCTCACTGCTACCCTCCATCGCCTCCAGCAGCAGGACCCGAGGAGGAGGAAGGGGGAGGAAGGGACCCTAAGGCCGGCTCCTCTTCCCCGGCTCGCCGCTCATACGCCCCAAGTCCAGCATCCTACCCTCAGCCCTGCTCTCCGGCATCTCCCTACCCCTGGCTGCTCTCTTCCTTCTCCTACAGTCACTGCAGGAGCCCCTGGCTGGCGTCCCAGGAATGGTCACCAGTATCTCTCCTTGTTCCCGGCAACTCCCATCTCATGGCCAAGAGGCGGCTCCTGGCTCTGCAACACCACACATTTTCCTGTAGCAAGAATTTGAAAAATTCTTACTATACTTATGAATTTTAGTGTGTGTGTGTGTGTGTGTGTGTGTGTGCGTGCACACACATGCATTTGAGACAGGGTCTCTCTATGTAGTTCAGGCTGGTCTGCAGCTCACTTTGTAGCCCAGGCTGTTCTGGAGCTCACAACAATCCTCCTGCCTCAGCCTCCCAGGTGCTGGAATTACAGGAGCATGCACCGTGTCCAACTCCATAGTAAGTTTATAAAGAAGTACTACATTATTTCTTGGTTTTGAAACAAGAATAAGGGCAAAAACTCATAGATAAACTTCATCTTTTTTATTTTTGCAAAACTCATCAACCTATTTTCCCCAGTGTAAAACACACTCATAAATTTTAATTTCAGTTTTGTTCTTTTTCTAGGTATTCTCTCTCATTAAGGAGCAATACAGAGGTTCAGAGATGCATGGAGGAAGAGAACTAGAACCCCAACATTCAATGACCTAGATAATCGGGGCAAGAGAGGTTCTCATCAAATTTCAGCTTCCAGGGCTACATAGGTGATTTGGAAACCACACAGTCTGAGAGTTTAGGGTCAAACAGTATTAGCTGTCACTTGGCAAGCCAGTGGGCAAAACAGAGGGCGTGCCTCTGTTGACAAAAGCTAGCACGTCACCTGTGGTCCCTGCAACACCACAAATGTTCTGTTCCACAGATGAGCAAGACAACAGAGCAGGAAGAACAGGAAATAGCTGTTCCCACACTTCTGCACTGTCTCCTGTGAGGGGCCCAACACGTCCCAGGGTCACTGGGCGACAGCCGCTCCACGCTGCTTCCCGCCCTTGCTCACCTCCCAAAGTTCCTGCCGGCCAGCCTGAGCACCACTCCACTTCCTTGGTCTGGGAATCGATGCCAAAAAGGGGGCTCCAGTCCTCTACAAATGTGTCATAGGGTAGGAAGAGTCTGACATATTAACCCTGAACCAGCAACTCACTGTAACACCTCACTTTTTAAAAATGGAACTGGTAGCAAAAGTGGACAGGTGTCCTGAAAAGAACAACTAGAAAATCATTTTGTCACTTTAGTGGTACAAGTCACACTTACGGCAGACAGTGAATTTAGGGTTAGGGCTACTTGGGGAAGGTCCCTTGTCTATAAATAATACAAATTAGCACATGATTTAGAGACATTCTCTTTAAATCATTTGGTTACTTTTCCTTGCCAGACTCTGTACTTCGGGTAGTCTTTTGATTTTATTTTTTTTAACTTTTATCATTTGATGTGACGAGAATGGCACTTTATGACAAGTATGGCTTCCATGAGATGCTTTCTGAATTGCTTTATTTATATAATACTACATATGATTTATTTATTCATGTATTTATTTATTTGGGATCAAACCAAGGGTCTTACAGTGAGCTACATCCTTTGTCATTTTTATACTTTAAAAAAAATTTGAGACAGGATCTTGCTAAGTTGCTGAATTGGCCAGGCTGAAGTTGTGATCCTCCTGTTATCTTTCTTTTTAAACCAAGAATTTCCAAGTTCATTGTAAAATGAGAAGTGTTCGTTTGAACAGCACTCATTTGCCATGTCATTGGTATGATTCCTCTTGTTGGACCTATCCACCAGGAGTCCATGTCAAAAAAAATTACAAAACCCAGTGCTCTGTACCCTTCTGCTTTGCGCTCTCCTTGGCTGATGGAGCCCAAGCCACCAACTCTAGGCATTTTCAGCAGTGAATTAATCAGATACCCTTCAGTGTGGTTGAGGGGAGAGACTTACAAGCAGAGAAACAAGACTGAGCAGAGTTGTGGGAACCAGGTCATTTCATCTTTCAAAGGTAAATTTCGGTGAAAGGAAGCTTCTCGGTGCTCATTAGGAACCCAGGTCTCCATGTGTGCGTGGAAGAATGGGGAACAGATGGAATCTCAATTGCTTTTTCATGAGATCTGACCCAGAGTTGAACAAAGAGAATTGTAAAACTTTTGGATATGCCATTTTTAGGGGGAGACATCAATCTCTTTCCTCTTCTCTGGTGTTGCTTGAATAAAAAGAATTATTGAAACTGAACTTGTTCCGGTTTTTATAAATCAAGATGTCAACAAATAGAAGGAGTAGTGTAGTTACATGAGTCCACAGTTTACAGACTACGGCTCCCTCTCCCTCTTCTGAGTTCTGCAAAGAACACATTGTTTATTCTCATGTAAAAACTTCATGTAAAGAGTAGCTCTCTGTCAGGTATTCTATTTTTATTTTGTTGTTTTATAACTCAATTGTAACCTCGCTTTCCACCTAATAATCAGTATATGCATAGGGGCCAGGCTTGCAGCCTCTTCCTGTCCACTGTGTTTCAGTTATATTTCCAGATTATTCTGCAGAGCTAGACTGTCATCCTGACAGCTGCCCCTGGCAGTAGCTGAGGGTCAGCACTCGGAAAGAGGCCCTGCCAGACACCTGGGCAAGGACTTCCTGCCATGGGGACAGTCAGACAGAAAAGATGTCAGCAAGGAGCATTCAAAGGACTCTTCTCTAGGAGTCCTCCCAGTTTCTTGATTGGGAGACCCACCACCTCCTGCCCAAGTTGTGTTTCACTTTAACAAGTAGGAGCTAGAGTGTTGTAACTACAGCACTTTTTGACTATATCCATCAACAGATGAATGGATAGGGATGTGGGGTTTTTATGCCAGCTTTTATTTATTCCGGGGGGAGGTACTGAGAATTGAACTCAGGGCCTCACCCTTGTCAGGTAGATGCTGCACCACTAAGCTAAATTCCTGGCCACCCTGCTTTTAAAAAGGATAAACCTGAGACATGTGTAGGAAAATGGATGCACCATGAGACCACAATGTTAAGGGAAATCAATCAGACACACAGATTAAATATCACGATTTCTCTTACATAACAAACCCAAAGCATAAATAAAGAGTAACAGAGAAATATTAGGAAACAGGGAGGTGGATCTTCTGCAAAGCGAAGGGCACTGTGAGATGGGAGAGGGAAACGAGGGAAGCAGATGTAAAAAGAACAACGCTGTGTTGTGCGCACGCACCAGCGCCCCACCAGCAATGTAATCACGGTATTCTGCAAACAGGGACTCATAAAAATAAAAATTGTGAAAAGAAAATTTTCTTTCCCGTGCAAAGAATTCCCCACAGTACAAGTCAGCCCTCTCCAAAGCACTTCCCAAGCACGCCAGGGTGTGACAAGGACTCGGCCAATCCACCTCCACAGCACATAGAGGAGAAATCTTTGGGGAAGAGAACAATCAGCGGAAGTTGGTGCCTCCCAGAAATCTAGTCTCTGCCAGAGGGCCCTGGAGGCTTCTGGTTCTGGGCAAGGAGAGGAGGTTCCAGCTTCCAGTGCATAGCAGTGCACTGTGTTGGGGCTGGAGAGGCACAGGGTCTTCCAGCTGCAGTCCTGATGTACAAAACTAAAGTGCTCTGGGCATCTAATGTGATTATTCCTTAGACGCACACACTGTGGAAATCAGAACACCAGACTGGATTTTCTGGGCTCTGAAAGAGTTACTAAAATGGCAACTTTGAAGGAACACTGTTTTCCGAAGCAGGTGATGCAGTTTGTGATAAATCTACTTAAAGACCCAGGTGTTTGTGAAAATCTGGCCTAGTGAGCCCTAAGATGGGGGGTTGCAGACTTGTATGTAGTTTGGATATCATCATTTATCCGCTCCAGAGCTTCCTTCTCCCTCTTCCTGTGCTCTTTCCTCACTTCTGTAACACTGCACTAATCTGATTCTTCCGGGTGCAGATGGACTGCAGCTCTCCGGTACAGTCTGCCTGAACTCTGTTAGTTAGGTTGGGGAAAGGAGTTACACTGAGAACTGTGATAAATTTTCAGGGATGAAATAACAACAGAAAACTTTATCCAAAGTAGTGAAAACTCAGCTTTTAAAAATGAATGCTATTTTCTTATTTTCCAAATAATCGTATATGGAAACATAAACACAATGTTTGCCAAGAATAGGTCAGTTTATAAAAAGAAGAATCATTATGACCCATCAAAATGGACTGTGAACACTCTTGACTTTATAAAAATAATTTCTGGACCCAGAATTTGAAAGTACCCTTCAGAATCTTAGCAGGCTCCTTCTTCATGTGACTTATTAGGTTGCCATTTTCAGAGAGAAAATCACTGTAAAATGTTTTCTCAGGCAGACACATGACAATGGTATTCTTGCAACTGCAAATTTATGGGATCTAAATCAGTGAATTTTAACTATAAAGATAAAATTTGAGGGATGAGGATTCTATCAATTCAGTTCATAATACCAAGTTGCAGGAATTGCAATGAAAGATTTTCACTATTTTCTGCTTGTCTCTGCCATAACGTTGCAGAAGACCAGTATTCTAAAGTCTGATGAGCTTCTTTAGGCATTGTTAACTTTAAAAATGAGCTCTCCTTCCATCCTGGATCATATGTCACAATTCTGACATTATAGTTAGGACTACTGTCCAGTGATTAAAATAAAGAAAACAACTGTCTTACGAAAACTCTCATGCAAGGCTGTAGGAGCTGGGTGGAAAGGAATACCATTGTTTTATCTGTAGTTTGGGGATATTCTGTGTTACTTTCCAATGTTCCTTCCAATTCTATGAACCTACCTGATTGCTTGGTATGTTTGGTTAATTCTGTGATTTCCACTATATATACAGAAAAGTAGAACAGTATCTTCATGTCAATATTCATTTTTTTCTGCTTTTCTTCCTTCTATGCCCACTGGTATCTTATTATTAGTAAATGATTTTAAACTTGATTTTGCATTCTTTTCTCAACACAATTTTCATGTATCTAAAATTCTAAAATAGCATTTCTAAGTATAGGAGGTATAGCCATCTGGCTGGAGTGCTCTAGATATAGTTTCACCAAGACCAGGAATACAGGCTGCTATCTTGGGGCTCTATCCAAGAGCAGAGGCGCACAGATGTGGGAGACACAGAGACCTCCTCTAAGGGAAGGCGTGCTGCTCCACTGTGGGGGTGTCCACATCATTGGGGGCTGCCTGCCAGCCAAGAACCACGTTTTCCTGGGGCAGCTCATTTGTCACCTGCCTAGACACAGGGCACCAAGGGACAGTTTGCTCCAGACTCCTGACAAGTGGGCAGAGATTTTGTTGAATCTGCCTGTGATACAGTCCTTTCTCTTCTGGATCCTCCTTTCTTTGCTTTCCTTTCCCAGAGTTGGTGCCTAACACACTGCATATAAACTCACCTTAGTCTCTGCATTCAGGGAATCTACCCAAGACAGAAGCAAGTAGTGTGCAAGCTGGAGGTTTTTCCTGTCAAACCCTAAGGATCTAAGAAGGATCTAATCTTGAAATACACCTTGTTTGGTCACTGTCTTAATTTTTGTGTTTTGCTTCTTTGGGTTTTGTCCTGGAGGAGATACTACAGGAAGCTCCTAATACTTTAAAAATATGAGTTTAAAGGTTGATTTCCCCAGAAACTTCCATTATTACTGATAAGAGGTATTCTGCCAATGTTTCTAGTATATTAAGTAATTTACAGTTAAGTAATGCGTACCGACTGCATAAGTGGTAAACCTTCTTTGCCTACGTAAGTTCTGTACGTCCTGATATAAATCCTATGAGAAGCTGAAGTCTCCCACCATTCCATCATTAGAATGCACCACAGTGGCTGCAACTTTGCATTTTTCCCCATCTTCAGACTGGCAGCGATCCTTCCTTTCCCATTCCTTGCTGCATTCAGCTGGGGTCATCCCTCCAAGGTGCTCACTTGGGTCCTCAAGATTCCCTCCCCTAGCTTCTTGTTCTCGGTAGGTTTCTAAATTGTAAATCTAATCAGAACATTTCTCTGCTTAAAATCTTCATAGCTCTTCACGGACCTCAAACCCAAAGTCACCGTCCCCATGGAGAGCTCCTCAGAAGCAGTTCTCCCCCGTCTACCAGGCTGCTCAGCCAGGGCACCACGCAAACTTTAGGAGTCTCCATAAACCTCCAGAGTCTGTGTGAACTC